>JALMQS010000153.1:24143889-24186478 GCA_024734495.1 Forficula auricularia | reverse complement strand
AAACTTTCCTTCGTTCCCTAAATTTAAAATTTGTTATTAATTGTCTTTACACGGCCTCGTTGTGGTCGCGCCCGCTGGGTGAAGAGAAAATTATTTTCGATCTTTGGGGTCTGCGATCGATTGGGAGGCGCTGGAATATTTAATTGTTTAATTAATGAATCAAGGCTTAGGCTGCGAAAAATGAACGAGGGAGAGGATTAAAAGAAATTCCATAATTCGCATATAGACAAAAGGTATTCAGGTTGGGTTCAGGGATCGTGTAGCTTAGTGGATATAGGAGTTAAAACTCTTATGACAAAGCAGCTGCAGCACACATGCAAAGATCCCGGGTTCGAGCTCCGGCTGATCCTTTTGTCTGTAATAAAAAATAAACTTTCCTTCGTTCCCTAAATTTAAAATTTGTTATTAATTGTCTTTACACGGCCTCGTTGTGGTGGCGCCCCGGGTGAAGAGAAAATTATTTTCGATCTTTGAGGTCTGCGATCGATTGGGAGGCGCTGGAATATATGGCATTACAATATTTGAAGAGCAAAGAAAAATTAAAACACGGTGCTATTAATAAATTGATTGAATGCGTTCAAGATGCATTTAATAAGCTAAAGACAAATCTCTTGATAACGTTTTCATAACATTAAAAACGTGTATGGAATCAATTATGTTGAAAGGAGGAAAAATTCTAGAAAATTCCTCATAGGTAGGTAAATAAGGTGAAACTTTGTCGTGAGGGTCGATTAGTTGAAAAGTATATATGTTCAGAAGAAGCGGTCAACAGAGGCTAAATTTCACTTTTAATCAAATTTGGATTACCCTAAAATGGTTTGTATTTAGTTATATTGTGATAATAAAAGTGAATTTAATATTTTTTATATTTAATTTTAGTATTATTTGATTTTTTTTTGCAAATGGCTACCATGTTATTCGGACACATAAAAATCGCGTAATGTATATCATATTTCCGGACTTTGTGTAGGGAGGAGTATATATTAATATTATTAATTTCATATTTTTAAAAAAAAGTTTCAGCTTGGAGCATATGCGCGTTTTTTTTCAAATTGAGACTTCAAATAAACTACCCTTTAAAATGCAAATTTCCTAATAATATTTATTTGATATAAAAGATAAATTAAAATAACACATAGATATGAAATTTCAATAGATTTGAACAAAATATCTAATGAGAAAAAATATAAAACTTTTAGGCATTTCTAGTTGATTAGCTCCCGGAGAGAAGAAATTGAATCTTTTCATACAATTTCTTTTAAACTACAAAATTCTTAATCAAAATGATATTTTCTTATATTAATAGACATACTGTGAACCTTCAGATAGATGAAATCGATAAAATAAGATCGTTTTGTTAAAAGGCTGGGTCGCCAAGTCACCCGGCATCAGGAAGTCATTTGTTACGGTTTTCTAGCTTTTTACCATTTTCTTAAAAACTAATCAATTAATCGTTAAAAATTGGAATATAATTATTAATAGTCGGTTGTTTTATAATATTTATTAATTTCATATTTTTAGAAATTATTTCAAAGTAGTAATTAGCGTTATTTCAAATTAATCTTCAAATAAACTAGCCTTTAAAAAGCATGTGGCGACGGGCGATGACCTTTGGACAATATCAACAGATGCATTTCTGCATTCTTCAAGCAAATATCTAATAAAAACTATTTGATATAAAAGATAAAAGAAAATATTTAATAGATATAAAATTCCAATAGATTTAATTGAATATGCTGATGAGGGAAAACGTTAAACTCTTCTGCCATTTCTATAAAGTAGACTCCGAGCTGTTCCAGTGAAGAAACTGAATGTTTTCATAACATTTCTTTTAAACTACAAAATTCTTAATTGAAATTCTATTTTTCTTATATTAGAAAGACGCTATGAACCTGTTATTAGTTGATATTGATGAAATAAGATCGACTTTTTTTTGTTAATTTTTATCGAGAGATTGGAGCGCAACCGTCTCTGCATCAACGAGCGATACGCGAAATCTTATGGAAACATCAAGTACATGTTGCTCACTACAAAAATTTGACAGGCTATAATCTGGCCTCTACTCACAGTCCCTAATGAACATATTCTCGTTCTTAAAAAACAGATAATAATCACATTTGATTAATCAGACTTTGTTCTCGAGGTCATATACATATCATATACCATCTATATATATATAAAATTAAGGTTTTTGTCTGTACATTGCTCCAAATCACGCCAAATTTTGGTTGCACACGTTTCAAGCAAAGTTATGAACGAAAACACCGTCAACAAAATTCCTGTGTATGTCTGTCTGTCTGTATGTCTGTCTGTATGTTACAGTGGTTTCCGCGAAAAGCTGCTCACGATTCACGTAGGAAAACGGCTAAAGGAGATTATTATGAAATTTCATATTTGCATCAGATGTCTTCTAACTTAAGTTTTTAGCTATATAACTTTGATATTTTGAACCTAAAAGGGGGTTCGGGGGGGGGGGGGGTCGCACGAATGAAAATTATCAAAACCAAACCATTAACTCCACGGCAACTTTATAATGAGCAAAATTATAGGGGATGTGATTTCTGACAACTTTTGTTTAAAAAAATTCCACCAAAAAACCACCCAAAAAGGGGGAGGGTGAAAAAATGAACATTTTTGCTCTTTGACCAAACTCAACCAAATTTTGTCATACATAATCTCTGGGTCACTAGAAGGCTATAAATGCAAAAACTAACCACCCAAAATGGGGGGAGTGGTAAAAAAATGAAAATTCTTACCCTTAGAGCCAACTTAATCAAATTTTGTATACATAATCTGTGGGTCACTAAGAAGGCTAGAAATGCAAAAACTGGCTGCGGGGGTTCAGGTGAGGATCCAGAGGCTTGGTGGGGTGGTACGGGTGGGGGTGCGGGGTGGGGTGGGGCCGTGGGTGGGGTGGTGGTGCGGGGGTGGAGTCCTGGGTGGGTGTGGTTGAGCGCTGGTGGTGTGGGGCGGGGGTGGAGGGCACAGGGCGGGGTCCAGGGGATGGTGGAGTGCGGGGGGTGGGGTGGTGCAGGCTGGAGTAGGTGCAGGGGGTTGGGAACGGGTGGGGGGCCCCGGTGGGAGTGGAGTATGGGGGGGGGGGGGGGGGGGGGGTACGTGGGCTGGGGCGTGCCCGGGCGTACCCTATTAGAAAGGGGCCGTCCGAAGGCGAGCCTTGCAGCTTCGTATTATATATAAAAAAAGATATTCATAGCAATATAAAATTTATTTATTTTAAATCTCTATTTTAATCATATTATAATTTTTATGAGGATTTCGAAGAACTTTTTCTATTTCTGCAGTGTTTTGTTAATTTTTATAAGAAATTGGGAAAATTTTCCAATAGAATAAGGACAGTCCGAAGCGATCAATGGCTGTGAAGGAAGAGGGGGAACTCCGAAGGAAGGAATGAGGAGAGAATAAAGAAGATACCAGGACGATAGAAGATGAGAAATAATTAATTTCAATTTAACAAGCTGAATTAAACTTGTAAAATAATGAAATCACTCACACTTAAGCGCAAAAGATAAAGTCTAAAAAGTTCATTTTTCGCAGCCCTAAGCGCTTGATTCATTAATTAAACAATTAAATATTCCGGCGCCTCCCAATCGATCGCAGACCCCAAAGATCGAAAAATAATTCTCGGGTGAAGAGAAAATTATTTTCGATCTTTACGTCGAGCGCTGGAATATTTAATTGTTTGATTAATGAATCAAAGCTTGGAAACTGCGAGAGAGAGGATTAAGAAGAAATTCCATAATTCATATAGACAAAAGGTATTAGTTTGGGTTCAGGGATCAGTAGCTTAGTGGATATAGGAGTTAAAACTCTTATGACAAAGCATTGCAGTACACATGCAAAAGATCCCGGGTTCGAGCCCCGGCTGATCCTTTTGTCTGTAATAAAAATAAACTTTCCTTCGTTCCCTAAATTTAAAATTTGTTATTAATTGTCTTTACACGGCCTCGTTGTGGTCGCGCCCCGGGTGAAGAGAAAATTATTTTCGATCTTTGGGGTCTGCGATCGATTGGGAGGCGCTGGAATATTTAATTGTTTAATTAATGAATCAAGGCTTAGGCTGCGAAAAATGAACGAGGAGAGGATTAAAAAGAAATTCCATAATTCATATAGACAAAAGGTATTAGTTTGGGTTCAGGGATCAGTAGCTTAGTGGATATAGGAGTTAAAACTCTTATGACAAAGCATTGCAGTACACATGCAAAGATCCCGGGTTCGAGCCCCGGCTGATCCTTTTGTCTGTAATAAAAATAAACTTTCCTTCGTTCCCTAAATTTAAAATTTGTTATTAATTGTCTTTACACGGCCTCGTTGTGGTCGCGCCCCGGAGTGAAGAGAAAATTATTTTCGATCTTTGAGGTCTGCGATCGATTGGGAGGCGCTGGAATATATATTACAATATTTGAAGAGCAAAGAAAAATTAAAACACGGTGCTATTAATAAATTGATTGAATGCGTTCAAGATGCATTTAATAAGCTAAAGACAAATCTCTTGATAACGTTTTCATAACATTAAAAACGTGTATGGAATCAATTATGTTGAAAGGAGGGAAAAATTCCTAGAAAATTCCTCATAGGTAGGTAAATAAGGTGAAACTTTGTCGTGAGGGTCGATTAGTTGAAAAGTATATATGTTCAGAAGAAGCGGTCAACAAGGCTAAATTTCACTTTAACCAAATTTGGATTACCCTAAAATGGTTTGTATTTAGTTATATTGTGATAATAAAATGAATTTAATATTTTTTTTATATTTAATTTTAGTATTATTTGATTTTTTTTGCAAATGTATACCATATTTTCGGACAATAAAAATCGCGTAATGTATATCATATTTCCGGACGTGAGGGAGTATATATTAATATTATTAATTTCATATTTTTAAAAAAAGTTTCAACGGAGTTATTAGCGTTTTTTTTCAAATTGGACTTCAAATAAACTACCCTTTAAAATGCAAATTTCCTAATAATAATTATTTGATATAAAAGATAAATGAAAATAACACATAGATATGAAATTTCAATAGATTTGAACAAATATCTAATGAGAAAAAAAATAAAACTTTTAGGCATTTCTAGTTGATTAGCTCCCGGAGAGAAGAAATTGAATCTTTTCATACAATTTCTTTTAAACTACAAAATTCTTAATCAAAATGATATTTTCTTATATTAATAGACATACTGTGAACCTTCAGATAGATGAAATCGATAAAATAAGATCGTTTTGTTAAAAGGCTGGGTCGCAAGTCACCCGGCATCAGAGAGTCATTTGTTACGGTTTTCTAGCTTTTTACCATTTTCTTAAAAACTAATCAATTAATCGTTAAAAATTGAATATAATTATTAATAATCGATTGTTTTATAATATTTATTAATTTCATATTTTTAAAAATTATTTCAAAGTAGTAATTAGCGTTATTTCAAATTAATCTTCAAATAAACTACCCTTTAAAATGAAAATATTCTAATAAAAACAATTTGATATAAAAGATAAACATAGATATGAAATTTCAATAGATTTAATTGAATATGTGATGAGGAAAACGTTAAACTCTTCTGCCATTTCTATAAAGTAGACTCGAGCTGTTCCAGTGAAGAAACTGAATGTTTTCATAACATTTCTTTTAAACTACAAAATTCTTAATTGAAATTCTATTTTCTTATATTAGAAAGACGCTATGAACCTGTTATTAGTTGATATTGATGAAATAAGATCGACTTTTTTTGTTAATTTTTATCGAGAGATTGGAGCGCAACCGTCTCTGCATCAACGAGCGATACATGAAATGTTATGGAAACATCAAGTACATATTGCTCACTACAAAAATTTGACAGGCTATAATCTGGCCTCTACTCACAGTCCCTAATGAACATATTCTCGTTCTTAAAAAACAGATAATAATCACATTTGATTAATCAGACTTTGTTCTCGAGGTCATATACATATCATATACCATCTATATATATATAAAATTAAGGTTTTGTCTGTACATTGCTCCAAATCACGCCAAATTTTGGTTGCACACGTTTCAAGCAAAGTTATGAACGAAAACACCGTCAACAAAATTCCTGTATGTATGTCTGTCTGTCTGTATGTCTGTCTGTATGTTACAGTGGTTTCCGCGAAAAGTTGCTCACGATTCACGTAAAAACGGCTAAAGAGATTATTATGAAATTTCATATTTGCATCAGATGTCTTCTAACTTAAGTTTTTAGCTATATAACTTTGATATTTTGAACCTAAAAGGGGTTCGGGGGGGGGGGGGGGTCGCACGAATGAAAATTATCAAAACCAAACCATTAACTCCACGGCAAACTTTATAATGAGCAAAATTATAGGGGATGTGATTTCTGACAACTTTTGTTTAAAAAAATTCCGCCAAAAAACCACCCAAAAAGGGGGGAGGGTGAAAAAATGAACATTTTTGCTCTTTGACCAAACTCAACCAAATTTTGTATACATAATCTCTGGGTCACTAGAAGGCTATAAATGCAAAAACTAACCACCCAAAATGGGGGGGAGTGGTAAAAAAATGAAAATTCTTACCCTTAGAGCCAACTTAATCAAATTTTGTATACATAATCTGTGGGTCACTAGAAGGCTAGAAATGCAAAAACTGGCTGCGGGGGTTCAGGTGAGGATCCAGAGGCTTGGTGGGGTGGTACGGGTGGGGGTGGCGGGGTGGGGTGGGGCCGTGGGTGGGGTGGTGGTGCGGGGGGTGGAGTCCTGGGTGGGTGTGGTTGGTATGGTGGTGTGGGGCGGGGGTGGAGGGCACAGGGCGGGGTCCAGGGGATGGTGGAGTGCGGGGGTGGGGTGGTGCAGGCTGGAGTAGGTGCGGGGGTTGGGAACGGGTGGGGGGCCCGGTGGGAGTGGAGTATGGGGGGGGGGGGGTACGTGGGCTGGGGGTCCAGGGGCGTGCCCCCTGGCTAGCAAGAGGGCCGTCGAAGGCGAGCCTTGCAGCTAGTATTATATATAAAAAAGATATTCATAACAATATAAAATTTATTTATTTTAAATCTCTATTTTAATCATATTATAATTTTTATGAGGATTTCGAAGAACTTTTTCTATTTGTACAGTATTTTGTTAATTTTTTATAAGAAATTGGGAAAATTTTCCAATAGAATAAGGACAGTCCGAAACGATCAATGGCTGTGAAGGAAAGAGGGGGAACTCCGAAGGAAGGAATGAGGAGAGAATAAAGAAGATACCAGGACGATAGAAGATGAGAAATAATTAATTTCAATTTAACAAGCTGAATTAAACTTGTAAAATAATGAAATCACTCACTTAAGCGCAAAAGATAAAGTCTAAAAAGAATTACTAATCAAATAAGAAATTTGCTTTTATATTGATTTCAATTACAAATTTATAAATAAGTCATGATTGAATGCCACCTACTAAATCTGAGCTATCATGATTAATTTTTATTATACATATTTTAGAAGAGTTGTGTCCACCCCCTCGGGAATTAAACCCTATCGCTAAAAATAGCAATCCGGTCCAATTGGCCACCTTCTGATATATGTAGTATCTGATATGTTTCGATCTCAGTATTTTACTCAAAGATTTAATAATCTCCAAATTTCGCAGTCTTATGATTTACATTTATTGATTGTTATTTTTGGCTCTCGAGTTTGATTCCCGAGGGGGCGAAAACAACCATTCTGACAAGTAATAAAAATTATTTAGGACAACTCGGATTTCGTAGATGACATTCTATTGTAGTTTTTTTTTCGTTTTCTTTAATTTACTAAGAAGAGGCCATTCATAAAATAGTTTCACAAACAGGGGAGTGATGAAATGTAACAAGGGGGAGGGGGTCTAAGGAAACGTGACGTTCTCACTTAATCAATTTTATTTTTATTTTTTTCTTAACTTGTCTTAACTTTATAGGTCCCCCTGGGACTAGTATTTGTGACTTTATATTTTTACTTTATTTAGGGGAGTTCCAGAAAATGTGACTCAGCTTGTCGAAGGGAGAGGGAGGGGTCTAAAAAGGCGAAATTTTGCGTGATGTATTTTATGAATGGCCCCAAAGTTGAATACACTCTATTCACCAGAATATGAAAAGTTTACATAAACCTTACTCACTTCCAAACCCCTTAAATATAAATGTTAAAGTGAATTCAAATTAACGAAATTCATCGAGCTTAGATCTAACAAATCGATTTTTGCTACAAAATAAACTATTATGTAGACGAGATAAGTAGTAGAGGATCCATTAAAAATTAAAAAGCTGATTTTTTTTTTTTTTTTTTTATTTAAATTTGAAAGCTTTACATCTTGAACGCCTGCTCCACCAAAGAAACGATGGGCGGTCCTGAGGGCTCGTCGCTTGGGGGTTTATAACGACCTAATATCCTTAACAGTTCCTCGTTTTGCTTTCTTAGAAAATTATTTTTATCAATTAACTCGGAACGCGAAACGAGCATTTGGTGATATCTACAAAATTATGAAAGATTTTCTGTTTATTTCATTCTAATCAATAGATATTTAAATAAAAATGTTTATACCTGGTTTGTGCTAAATATAAAATATCCCAGAGTTCTTCATTTTTAAATTGTTCAACAAATTGTCCTAAAAAAAATCAAATTAAAAAATATATTTCTTAAAAAATAATTCTAAATTTTATTAGATATACCCCAAAATTCTGTAACATCTTTTTTTGATAGGGAGCGAGAAATGCTTGGTCGAACGCGAGATAAGCGCTCCTTCATATTCTGATATGTAGCTTCTTTTTTCATATAAAATAAAAGGAAGTCTCGAAGACCATGCATAACCTAAGCAGCATAATGCATTGTATAAAACGTTTGTGTTTGAGAATCTCTGCATTAGTAATGTAATGTATTTCTCATCCACCTACCAAATTTGGATTTAGAACATAATTATGTCCATTTTCGCAGGCCTCCAATTTCCGATCTATATTTGCGAGAAAATGATCAGTCTTTTCTTGAACTTTGAAATATTCTGCACTGGTTGTCAAGAGAAACGAATGGGGACGATTTTCCCTCCAAGGTTCTTTTTCTCGTAATGAGCTTCGATAATACAAGCGGGATCTTGTTCTGGTTTCTATCAGAGAAAAAAAATTATTACATTCATATGAACTTTTAATGTGATTGACTTAATTATTATTATTTGATTTGCTTAAGTGTGTGACATGTGAACATATTGAATAAAAAATTTATTTTTTGTAAAAATTTTTCTAAAAATTGTTAATTAAAATTAAGAAACAGGATTCATTTGATAATTCCCTGGTGTAATGGTCAGCATGTCTGGCTCGCAACCCGGGTTCGATTCCCGGCTATACACAGACATTTTTTCTGTAAGTATAGGGTCTGGAAAAAAAAAATTAAGTGGGAAATAAATTTAACCTAATTTATCGCGCGGAGAATTTACCACTGCTCGAAGCCCCTAAAAACTTAGTAAATTGGATTGTATCCAACTTTCTGAGATTTGGCAGTGATCCCGGCTTCTTTCCTTCTACTCTGTTCTTTTCACGATGGAGGGGCCATCCCATACAGGCCTTTAGGGGATGCACCTTCTGGTGTATCTCCTTCTCTCATCAATATCATTAAAAAACAATTATTATAATAGACTTTGATTAAATAAAGAAAAAACATGCATATATAAATTAATGTATAACCTTATGAAAAAAAGTTCTCGAAGGCTTCGAAACAAGCGTTCTGATTAATTACATTCCATCGTTGGTATGACTAAGTCTCAATTATTGGTTGATGGACAAGATATTACAGTTGGTTTCAATATCATCATATCACTCAAATTAATTGGGATAGCATAAGAAGGAATTTAATAGAAAATTTTCTTTAATTCCATCGTTGTATGACTAAGTCTCAATTATTGGTTGATGACAAGATATTACAGTGGTTTCAATATCATCAATATCACTCAAATTAATTGGGATAGCATAAGAAGGAATTTAATAGACAATTTTCTTTAATTCCATCGTTGTCTGACTAAGTCTCAATTATTGGTTGATGACAAGATATTACAGTGGTTTCAATATCACTCAAATTGATTGGGATAGCATAAGAAGGAATTTAATAGACAATTTTCTATTTTAACTATTATAGAATCTGAGTTGCGGAGGGAATCTGGAGGCTTACTAGTAAAAGTAGAATAAGTAAAAATTGAAGATAGTCGAAATTTAACGTGTTAAAGTATAGGAAATAGGACCCAGCGAGCCCACATTAATTATAAATGATGAAAACGTTAACATTTTTTCAAAAACTCGGCAACCAAATTTAACCAATCATTTGACAATTTCACTGATTAGGCAAATAATGTGAAGTAGGAAATTGAAACTCGTATCATTTTAATAATAGAAATTTAAATTCTAAATTATCTACAAATGTTCGATAAATTCTCAAATGAAAAATCAATTTTATTTCTTTTTTTTGCTTTTCTGTATTTTCGAACAGAAAGTTCTAAAACTAGAGATATGAAAAAAACTAATTTATGTTGGTCGAAATTTATTCCGCTTTCTTATCTTGAATTTTTTCGAATACCTGATTCTCTCATGAACAGACAAAACAATACTTAAAAATTATTTTATTAACATTCCAGATATTTCTAAAAACGAATAAGTAAACAATAATCGATTCAAATCAATAGCTCGGATAGTGGCAGGGGTTAGTCTTGCGTGCTTGCTTCATCGTGATAACGATGATTAAGGAAGGCCCAAGTTCAAACCTCATAGACGACAAAAATTTGGCCGGCTATAATCCGGCTTCCGCACTACACTACTAAAACTTGAACAAAAATCGTTCTACATAGAATATGTCTACATTGACTTTAGTATCCAAGGCAATAAAAATAGTGGAAATTTTCTAATTCCACATTAAATTTATTTATTTATTTGACACTTATCCTTGATTTAATGTTCATCTGTGATCTCACCTCATAGAATTCGTCCATGTTTATTTCAATTGCTAGTTTTGATTCATCTGGCTCGACAATATTCAGCCTTGTTCGTTGAACATCATCCAGAGATAAACAATCATGACACTGTGCATAGGGCTGTAATGCGATTTCGGAATATTAAGTAAGAATTTAAATTCATAAAGTATGACATAACTCACATGAAGAAAACCCGCTAAAAGAACGATATCAGCATCATTTGTCACACCCAGAGCTCGGCAAACGTTGTCCATTTTTATCAGAGTCTTCTCATCCTCCATATATGGGTCAAGTAAGGTATCTAGTCGTTCTTCTAGAAGGAATCCAGTAGCGCCAGCTAAGCGAGAAAAAATTGCCTAGAAAATATATTTATCAAATAAGAAATAGCCTATTCGGTGAGGTAATCAGAATCTTTTCAGAAAAAGTACAAAAAAATATTATTAATTTGAGCTGAGCTTGGTATATAATAAATTGTCTGAAAGTATATACAGTTTTCTACAAGGTACAATTAAGATTAGGTCAATAATGATAGCTACTGCACCTCTAGGTTACTTGACTCAGGTGAACAACCAAATTCTTTGCTCTAAACCAGTGGTTCCCAAAGTGGTCCATATGTCGCAAGGGGTCCATGCCAATGAAAAAACAAATTGGGGGTCTATAAGAGGTAAATAGGGGTTCATGATAGTGAATCACGTTTAAGCAGGTCTTGACTTTAATTTTCCCTTTCCATGAATGGAATAATTCACATACACAGTTAGATTTGTTGATTAGTTTTTACATGAAAACATAACAAACGGACTGTACAGTACACTGCGGTTTTGTATACAAACTTATTTCCGCAATTATAATATTAGTACCAAAGTGGGGATTTTATAGTATACTATTTTATTCTATATACTACAGCCAATTAAATATTATTTAAATTTAAAATTAATTAGATAGTAATTGAATTAGTATATCACATAAAATGGACCTAGGTAGTGAACTATTCGCTTCGTGGTGGAAATACACTTTGAACTTGTAGGAACTTGTACATAATGATACCAATATCTTCATGTTAACCGTATACGCGAAATAGAAATTGTTGCCCAATCTTTTCTCAGAGTTTCGCAAAGATGGCGCAAGAAGACTCGGACTTGCCTTAATTTGTTCAATACGTCAAACAATATATACGAATGTGAGAGGAAAACACGTTCATTTGTTTACAAAGTTTTGAAAAGGGTAGTATTAGAAAAATATTTAAAAAAATATAAACTGGTAGTTAAGCATATACAAATTAAAAATTGAAATATAGGAATTGAATATTAATAAATTTTGTATACATATAAAGCCAGATTATCCTCAATTAGCTAAAGTATCACAATATTATTCCAATTCTCAACTTCATATTGGTGTGAATATTGATTATGGACTCTTACGTCCATTAAAAATAATAAAAGAGAACCTTTGCAAACGATCGAAGAAGAAATGAAAATGTGACTCTCCAATATTCCGCCCAGAATTAAAAAAATTTGTGCATCACGTCAAGCTCAGATCTCATGAATTAAAATTGTTATCATTTATGGATTTACATATTTACGTATATTTGTGTAATTTTATATATTTGATAATGAAACTATATTTAAAACCAATAGTGGGACTATTATTTTAAGGTGCGTTTACAAGAAGTGAGAAATTTTTACTCTCGGGAGTGGCAAATAATATATTCTCGAGAGTGGCAACATACTCTCGAGAGTAAAGCTCGTAAGTGTAAAGGTCTCTGAGAGTTCATCATCAGGAGAGTAAAAACTCTCATGTGTAAAGGCACCTTAATCTAGTTATTTCAACAAAATTCAATGGACTTAAATTTTGATTTTGGACACCTATATAAAAATATCGAAATATATTCGAGCGCTCTATATAATATACTATTAGAATAAATTAAAATTTCTTGAAAAGTAAAAATTTATTTTCTTAAAAAAATCCGAAAATGAGAGGTAAGGGGGGAACCCTTTGTATAACTTTAGAATTTTTGGAGTGGTTCATAAATTTACTTTTTAGAAAAGATATAAAATTCGAGCTCTGTATATAATATACTATTAGAATAAATTAAAATTTCATGAAAAATAAAACTTTATTTTATTAAAATAAACTGCAACGGATCGTTGCTAAACTTTATCCAAATTCATTTGAAATATTAATATGTTTTGCTGGCTTGGTGTGTACTGGATATATTAATTATTTATCCTTTAACAATAAAAAAATAATATGTTTATTCCTTTATTATTAATCAGATATCACTTGCAATTTGCAGTTCATGTTGACTTTAATTCAAAAATAGTGATCGATTCTCATTTAATAGTCGAGGAATAACCATTCTACATTGGATTTTTGACGTTTCGGTTATTATTAGTAACCATTGCTGAAGATATGGAGGAATCGACTTAAAATAAAAAATAGCCATCGATTCTCATCTAATACTCGAGGAATAACAATTCTACATTGGATTTTTGACGCTTCGATTATTATTGGTGACCATTGCTGAAGACATGGAGGAAACGGCTGTAAAATCAAAAATAACGATCAATTCTTATCTAATACTAGAGAAATAACCTTATTGCATTCCATTTTTGATGTTTTGACTATTAATGGCAACCTCTACTGAACAACATGTTTGAGTTGATTTAACATAAAAGAATTTAGCCTTTTTGATTTTAAGTCGATTCTTCCACGTTTTCAGTAGAGGTTGCCATTAATAGTCAAAACATCAAAAATGGAATGCAATAAGGTAATTTCTCTAGTATTAGATAAGAATAGATCGTTATTTTTGATTTTAAGCCGGTTCCTCCATGTCTTCAGCAATGGTTACCAATAATAATCGAAGCGTCAAAAATCTAATGTAAAATTGTTATTCCTCGAGTATTATATGAGAATCGATTGCTATTTTTGATTTTAAGTCGATTCCTCCATGTCTACAGCAATGGTTACTAATAATAACCGAAATGTCAAAAATCCAATATAGAATGGTTATTCCTCAAGTACTAGATGAGAATCAATCGCTATTTTTGATTTTATGTCGATTCCTCTATGTCTTCAGCAATGGTTACCAATAAAAACCGAAACGTCAAAAATTCAATATAGAATAGTTATTCCTCAAGTACTAGATGAGAATCAATAGCTGTTTTTGATTTTAAATCGATTCCTCTATGTCTTCAGCAATGGTTACCAATAAAAACCGAAACGTCAAAATTCCAATATAGAATGGTTATTCCTCAAGTACTAGATGAGAATCAATCAATATTTTTGATTTTAAGTCGATTCCTCTATGTCTTCAGCAATGGTTACCAATAAAAACCGAAACGTCAAAAATCCAATATATAATGGTTATTCCTCAAGTACTAGATGAGAATCAATTGCTATTTTTGATTTTAAGTCGATTCCTCTATGTCTTCAGCAATGGTTACCAATAAAACCCGAAATGTCAAAAATCCAATATAGAATGGTTATTCCTCAAGTACTAGATGAGAATCAATCGCTATTTTTGGTTTTAAGTCGATTCCTCTATAAAGGTAACGGATAAGAAAAGAAGGCAGTTGCTATGGTTACTTAT
This sequence comes from Forficula auricularia, assembly GCA_024734495.1. Lineage (NCBI taxonomy): Eukaryota > Metazoa > Arthropoda > Insecta > Dermaptera > Forficulidae > Forficula > Forficula auricularia. Next base: position 24,171,954 of record JALMQS010000153.1, on the reverse strand, counting down.
AAACTTTCCTCCCAAATTTTTAGCATTTCACAGAGAAAAGCCTATCCACTCTTACTTAGTTAGGTTAAATGAGTCCTATATTACCATAAACAGATCAAATGAATAAATTTTAAAGAATTCAAAAATCTTACTTTAGAGTAAAGTACTTTAAAATATAATTTTACTAAAAACTTTATTTAACCTTTTTTGTCGGCCCCAAGGTACTTAATTAGGATATTAAATTTCATCAAAATTGGTTAAGTCATTTTAAAGATATTTAGAAAAAACTAAAAAAGTACTGAAATAAATAATGTTGTATAATACTAATGTTTGTGGGCCGATATGTACCAAAAACTAATCAGCGCTTCATTTTGTTAAAATGATGGTAGGTTTTCAATTTCATTTCAATCGGTGCAAAGGTGTGGAAAAAATCGTGGACGAAAAAAACGATACATCCATCCATCCATCCATCCATCCATCCGCACGCACTTCCAAAAAAATGGCACTTTTTGGCCTCTCGACGAGATTCCAGGTAACTTTTGGCATAACCGCCACGTGCTAAAATTCAATCTCATTGAATACTTCAATTTGTGACCTTAATTGAGTCCATGGGTTCCGTAGTCTTTACCTGAGGACCCGTTGAAGTCGCGCTTGCCGCGCGACCGATTGCAATACTTTCTCCCATGCTTCGCATTGGATAAAGTAAAAATCAGAAAATGAGAGGTAAGGGGAGAGAGACCCTTTGTTACACTTCATGATTTTTGCACCTGATCCAGTCTTTCCCAAATCCTGTAAAGACATTAATTTGATAAAATTATCTAGTTTTAGTTACCTTAAGAAGGCTCTTGTCAACGCCCGGTTGATCATTAAGTGGAGGAACTACGAGAGGTGGTGTGTTAGGCCTGAAGACTTTTTCAACCTTTGCAACACCTTCTCGATAAGAGGGGAAGTCCGAAAGCGGTTTTAGGGTCTGATCAGGATTCCTCCACGGCAGCCCAAGCACTTGTCTATCCTTTGCACATATAAAATAAATAAATAAATAAAAATAAAAATAAAAATAAAATAACAAATATATCAATCAAATCGTTTAGTACCAATTTTAGTCATATTAGATTTATTTATATAATATTTAAGGGTCCAGGCAGGTCGAATAAAAAAATCTCTCAAGTCAACTTTTCGGTTTATTTTGAAAACTTCCTCAGAATTTCAGGTTGCTACTACATAGGATGTACATATATTTATTCAAAACATTTTAACAAGCTCCCAAATAAGGCAGGTAAACATCTGATATAATACAATTGGATGTTGATGAAGGCAGTCCAAGGCGGTTGTAAAAAACGCGGGAATCCCACCAATAGAACTACTGATTAAAGAAAGAAAAGAAACCTATTACGGGGACAGTAAAAAATTAGCAAGACAACGCTTAGAAACAAGATGGCAGACTAAATGGAACAATGCAAAATATGGACTTTGGACCAGGCGCCTCATCCCCGACTTAAGCCCATGGATCAACAGAAAGCATGGGAAAGTCGACTATTTCTTGACCCAAGCTCTCTCAGGGCATGGAGGTTTTAATAAATATCTATATGATCGGGAGAGAGCGGATTCTCCTAATTGTTTCTACTGTGGTGAGGAGGATGACGCCGAACACACCCTGTTGGCATGCGCGAGGTGGGAACTGTTACGATGGGACTACATGACTTCAACAGGAAAATCTTTTGATGCAGCAAACCTGATGATAGGCCTGCTGGAATCTGAAGCCCACTGGCAAATAACATATACGCTGGTGCGGCGCATCATTGAAACAAAGAGAAAAGAAGTCCAGTAAGAACTAGGCAGTCATTGTACTGAAGTAATGCGAAAGCGGTTCCAGTACAATGGGCAGGAGAAAAGAGGAGAATTTTTGAGTCGGTAGGATTCCGACACTACGCAGTTCTGATCCCGGGTGTCTATGTAAGATTTTCCCTCTCTATAAAAAAAAAAAACTAGTTTTTGGAATTTTTGCAAAATAATTGTTTTTATGCTATGTATATGTTCTAGAATTATCTTAAAAACGTTTTTTATTTATTTATTTTAAAATTTATTATATTTTTTATACAAGACAGGAAAGCAATGATTATTCTGTTGAACTGTAGAATACCAGGATTGTAACTTCATCAAAAGATGGAATTTTATCATATTATAATATTTTTTCATTGATCATTTAATTTCATTGCACTTTGTAAAAATATCTGCCAGATACCTACACAAGATTTATCAGTCATGATCATGAAGAATTTGTCACAAATTCAATAAAATTTTGTTCTAAATTATTTGTAACTTAAAGAAGTAACTCATTACGAAGTTCAAAAAGCCATAATAGTTATTTTCGCGCAACACTTATCGACTTTCCATGAAACACGAATTTTCCGTGGAACATAGTTTGGGAAACCTTGATCTATAATATCGTCGCCTTAGAGAGTAAACCTGCTAACTCACAACAAGGAAATTTTACTCGGGAGAGAAAAAAACAAACAAAATCTAATATTGTTGTTAAAGAAAAAAATATTTTTCACATTTTTTTCTACAACGTACGATCGTAATTTTAAGTATCAGTTTTACTTGGACAATGCTGCTTCTCTATTTCTTTAGAAAGGTATTAATATGTCATATATGATAAAAAAATGGAGTTAGCTCATTTACACTCTAAGCCGACGATATGTACTTTGAACTTGAGACCTGAAAATCTCCCTATCTGCCTGATGGATGGCATTCAGAAGCTTCTTAACCCGAGATTCGTTCAACTGCCATAATCGCCGGTATCGGTTATCGTCGTTGATCGTGAACTGGTCGGTTTTCTCTTCGAGTTTTTTGATTCTCGTGTGGACCAAATTAATTTCCTGCAAATTAAATCAGAGCTTACACTTCCATTGGAAATCACGTTTTCCGATTGTTTTTTTAATTACACAAATCTTGACTGCTTACCTGATTAAGTCGAAGGGAATCCTTATCTTTCAAATCTTCAACATCTTTAATGAATTTCATTAAATTTCGAATTTCATCTTTCAGTTTAGTTAATTTTTTCGAATAAATACTTCGGATTAAAAGATTTTCATCTTCTCGTTTTTTCAGCACCTAAAATGAAATTATTCATTTAGTTTCCATAGCTATACAAATTGATAAATTCATTGTTTAAAGAAAACAAATAAAAATTGATGTTAAATTAACTTTATTTCTTTTATCAGCAAATGGGCTCTAGAAATTTTTCTAGGGGATCAAATTTCGATAAGAGTCTTAAAATCAATGCCACCTACCAAAAACCCTCGTCAGTAATCCCTCCAGTACGTTCGCAGGATAATAGGGAGGAAGAAGGGGGTCGCTGGCTTTTAAGCTCTGATTTCTTTTAAATGTTTATGCGGCAAAATATTGCTTTTATCCTAATAAAGATATTATTTAAGAGTATAGGACCAGTATATGAGGAAACTGACTAACTATGAATTTAAATATAGCCATGTAGAGTTTCGTTAAAAAAAATATCAGACTAGAAACCATCTTGATAAGATGAATTACTCTCGTAGTGACATATAAATCTTATAAGAAAAGATCTGAGGGTGGAGGGATTAGAAGAAGACAAAATAATAAATTTATATGTACAATAAACTATAATAATTGCATTCCTATTTACCTGATAATTATACCGTAATTTCTCTGAATTGATTAAACATTGAAATTTGATCCCTTCAAATTGAAGACGTACTTCTTCCAGATCATTCTCAAGACGGATTTTTATTTTCCTGCAAGATAATAGATATTAACTAATTACTAAAATTCCAATGTTCAAAAAGATCTAGTCAAAGATTCTTAGGAATACGGTATAGCTACAGTTTTTTTGTATATTAAATTAATTTAAATTTCATTTCAAGAAGGTACATTAAATTTTGGTCAATAAGAGCTGGTTTGTCGACAGCCAATTAAGCTTACCATTTAGTGGTTCGAGGGGCAATTACATTTCGATTTAAAAATCATAAGTAAAACTAAATTTCTTTTTCTTTTTCAAGAGAGAGAGAAATATACTGCTAAGGGTAAGTTTGTTTTAAATGAATTAAATTGTTCAATATAATTTTATTAATATATTTTTTGTTTTTGTTTTTAAGAACAAAAGCGACCGATCTTTTCAGATTGCAAAACAAAATATTTGCTAGTAAATTTATTTATAGGACTAGAGAGCTATCTCACTGCCTCCCTCTTTCCTGGCTCTTATAATCTTTAATCCCTCAAGTCCCTTAAGGATGCACTCCTCTGCTATTCTATATTACGAGGATCTTGAGAGCAAGGCCTATAATGCAATGCAAGTGCTTTATCTTCTTAGATCACCTCTTCTAGTATTCTATCGCGCATTAAATAAATGTGGCCACCAAGGTACGAATTTCAATTTCAAAAGGAATTTTGGTTATACTGGAAAGTTGTCCTCTTTTTTTATCTGATTAACTAAAAGTACTTTCTTTTAGAGATGGACTGGTAGAATTCAAGATAAAATTGATGAGAAGTTCTGCTCAAGGATAACGAAAACTATAAATTCCTAATAAAAATATTTTTCTATTGGGATGTCAATAAGCAAACATCTGGCTTGTATAAAAACAAAACAAAGCTTTATAAAATGTTTTTAACAAAATCGTTTTAGAGCCATTTTTAAGAAATTTCAAATAATCTAAAAAATCTAAAAATAAAATAATAAATTGAATCCGACATCACTTTCTTATAAATTAGCCAAAAGTTCTAAATTAAAAAATGAATAATTATTAGTTCATCGATGATAACATCATTTTAGTTACGGACTCTTAGAGAGAGAAAACCACTTTTTTGGTCTCAGAAGAAACGTAAAGATCTGTAAAAATCTCAAAAAATACAAGATTTCCATTTCTCCTAATAAATTGACAATGTCAAGAAGTAGAAAGTCATCTTTCACTTGCTTAAATTATTATTGTATAGGAATTGGTTTTTCTGATATCCATGGACCTATAGAAACTTAAGTTTTACACTGTCTAAAACTTATGAAGCACGTTTCATAGAAATTATCGTCGAGTTCCTATGAATTTGCCTTCGCCTTTACTAGAATAAAATGCAACCCGCAGTGTTCCGCAGATGCGCTGGCTATCTGGTATTTTCGGAGTCTGTCGACGTAGGCTAAAGTGAAAGGCCTACTTTGCTCCAGTTAATTTCTCCTTAATTCATTCACTTTGATTCAAATATTACCGGCTCGTTGGTCTAGGGGTATGATTCTCGCTTAGGGTGCGAGAGGTCCCGGTTCAAGTCCCGGACGAGCCCAAGGTTATTTTTTACCCAATTTAGTAAATAAATGATTATTTTGTAAAAAAAGATTTAAGATAGTTACATAGGGTTTTTGTCATTTTGTATCTCTTTTTTATCTGATTAATTCACTTATAGATAATAATAGATAAAGATAGATAGATAATAATTTATTGTTTAAAGCCAGTTTGGCTAATACAATTTTGAAAAAATAGAATAAAAAACAAAAATATAACAATAAAACATTATAAAAAAATAAAAAAACAAAAACAAAAAACAAAAATAAAGTAAACAAAACGAAAAACAAAAAATAAAAAATAAAAAAAAATCTTATTTTAAATTTTTTATTTTATCTATTCATTAACTATGAATGCCCGGATGCGGAGAACCTCAGCCACAAAGTGAAATAAGTCTTTTGCTTGTTCCTCATTACAAATGTTCATTATAATTTCCACGAAGATTATCTTCATCTACCACCTCAGAGGCAAGAAAATATTTATACAAATAGTGACTGCGCGAACCAGAAAATATCGGACAATCTACCAGAATATGTTTTAAATCTTCCTTTGCCCGCATATTGCATAGCGTGCAGTTCACATTTGGCTCCATTTTATTTTTTTTTTTTTAATGCAATCGAATGCAAGAAGGGGTGCACCAGTAAAGATGCAGCCCCTATGGATCTCGAAAGACCCTTGCATTACCGAAGAGAAGAGAAAGTAGATTAAGTGAGAGGGTGTAGACGTAGGTGTCTATGCACTCCGGTTTTGAAGGTTTGAAGATTATAGGTGCTGGGAAAGATAGAGGCTGGAAGAGAGTTCCAGTTCCTTGAAGTCATGGGGATATATGTATTCGCGAATGAAGTGGTCCGGCACTTTTCTAATTTGACCGCGAGAGAGTGTTGGGAGTCGGCAAAACGCGTGCTACGTGCAAAGCATGCTTTGGGGGGAATTATTGATTTTATCTCATCAGAGCACCTGCCGTGATAGTATCTATAGAAAAGGGAAAGGGCAGAGACATTTCTTCGATGAGCCAGCGAGTCGAGGGAGTCGGTGAGGGTAGAATCGTCAATTAGCCTGACGGCTCGTTTCTGAATTGCATCCAGGGTAGCAAGAGAGTATTTTGAGGCTCCTCTCCATAGATGAGAGCCGTATTCGAGACAGGGGCGGATTTGGGCCTTGTAGATGGTGAGAAGTTGTGGGGGTTTGTAAAATCGCTTGGACCTGAATAAGAAGCCAATCTTCCTTGCTGCAGATTTCGCCACAGAGGAGATGTGTTCATTCCAAGACAGGTCAGATGCGACAGAGACGCCCAACATGGATAGGCTGTCACACATTTTTAGGGTATTCGAATCGAAGTGAATATCAGGGAAATCTTTATTTTCGCTTCTAGAAATTAGACAACATTGAGTCTTGTTTGAATTGAAGTTAACTAAATTTTGAGAGCCCCATTTATTCAGTTTGTCTAGGTCGAGAGTAATTGAGGAGGCAACGTTGATTCGATTATTCGGGAGTGAGGGTTTGCCGTGTAGAGTGCTATCGTCGGCGTAACAATGAGTGGGGTTTGCCGTTTGATCGAAAAGGTCGTTTATATAAATTAGGAAGAGTGTGGAGGAGATTACGGAGCCCTGGGGAACACCAGAGTTTGTGGAGAACGATTCAGATGATGTTCCATCCACCACAACTTTTATACTTCGGTTTGTCAGAAAGCCTTCTATCCATTTGCGAAGAGTTGGTGTGAATCCAAAGGCTGGCAGTTTGGCAAGAAGATTTTTGTGCCAAACCTGGTCAAAAGCTTTGGAGATATCAAGGGCTACAGCGATGGTTTCTTTTCCGGCCTCTAGAGTATTGTTCCAGGTGTGGGTGACATAGGTTAAGATGTCGCCTGTAGAACGATTTTGTCTGAATCCATATTGCCTATCGTGAATTAATTTATTGTTTTCTAAGTGATGAAGGACGTGTTGGTTTATGACTAATTCCATTATTTTGGAAAGAATTATTTTGGAAATTTATAACTGTTGGAGTTGACATAAAAATGTACAACTCGAGCATTTGTGGTTCTTAGTTGGTGGATAAGTCGCGTTTTGGAGATGGGCAAACGCGTGTTGAGGAGAAAATTATTATTAGGGCCCAGACGCCCATATAAGGGTGCGTAAGTCGAACCATTTATAGCCGATTGGTCCTCAAGGCAATAAACATTCAGCAATCCACCCACCAGAACGTCCCTAGCTGCCCTGATTGCATCCACATTTTGGGGATCCCATAGTCTCAACCCATCAATTCTTATAAAAAAAACTAAAGTGAAAGGCCTACCTTGCTCCAGTTAATTTCTCCTTAATTCATTCACTTTGATTCCAATATTACCGGCTCGTTGGTCTAGGGGTATGATTCTCGCTTAGGGTGCGAGAGGTCCCGGGTTCAAATCCCGGACGAGCCCAAGGTTATTTTTTACCCAATTAAATAAATAATTGATTATTTTGTAAAAAAACGTTTAAGATAGTTATATAGGGGTTTTGCCATTTGTTATCTCTTTTTATCTGATTCATTCACTTATAGCTAATACTAAATCGTGGAATATGCTTGATTAAAACGTACATAAACATTTTTTCCTTGAGTTATGGATGTAAATAGGCGTCAAACTTTGCATTGCGGTTAAAAATATTATTAAATAAGATTAGTAGCCTTTTGTTTATGTTTTGATTTTCAGAACTACTTTACAAAATTGAATGGAAATAAACTAAGAAGACAGAAAAATGCGTTCAACAAACATGTTTTAATAATTTATTTATTTATTTAAAAAGAAAAATTCATATATATGAGGGAATCACTGAGGTTGCTCTCTGCTTGATGCAAATAAACACATTTGTTTTGCTGTATTTTTAAAATATTTATTTAGAAGAAGAGTTTTTATTTGAGGAATTATTAGTTGTCCAACTCTTCAAGTACAAAGGAACTCTGTTTTTGAGTTCTCTATTAACAGCTTAAGATCTAATGAAAAAAAATAAGAAATTAGAGAGAATAATAAATGATTATTTTTCAAGACCCGGAATTCTAAATTCAAATTTTGGTCAAATGTTAATTTCTTTCAGCAAAATGTATCAGCTAGTAAGCTGAAACTTGGCACAAAGGAGCGACTTTTCTTCCAAATTTTAGAACAATTCTTCTATTTAAAATTAAAAAGTGGTTTTAATGATTTCAATTAACAAATTGATTGAACACAAGGCTGTAAAGTCTGCAAAAAAGAATCTTTATGATGATTTTTGAGCTTGGGATTTATGGACGTTTATATTATACTTATTACATAAGATGAAGAATTAGGGATGAAATATATAATTTGTTAGCGACTAAATGTAATAGTAAACTGGGCACTTAATAAACGGATTCACCTACATCAAATCGAATATTTGAACCCATGAGACAAACAGATAGTATATTTCTAATTAAAATGAATGATGATGATGGTCGAACCTTCGGAACTATAGTCTCTAATAAATTATATAAATATCACTGGCGTGCGGTCCATGGATGCTGTGGATGTGGCGCAATCCTAAAATTTCAAACATTTAGGTAGATAATTTTCATAAATATCGACGACGAAAATTTCAGGAGAATCTTTAAATTTTCAAATTATTATCCTTTATAACAATTATTTCTATAAAAAACATTTTTTATTTTTGAAAACTATATTGTTTATCGAAATTAAATAAAATTGTTGCATAGTTTCAAGGGGCAATTAAAATGATCATTTTTTCCGAAAAGGGTGCCGATAGAAGATTTATTGATTGATACTCTCGGCAAAACAAACACTTTTCAATTTATTGATGTCCCTGCCTCGTATATCTTCCAGTTCAAGCATGTCAAAGACAGGCCCAGACGAGTTTTAGTCGAACACAAATTATTCTCGTTGAGGAACTATTAAAATAGTAATAATACAAAAAAGGAATAAATAAAAATGATTCCTGAATCTTTGGACTAATCCATTTCTAATAACTCTCAATTTAGAAGTTCGGAAATAACTATAATAGTGCTATAGACGATAGAATTAGGAGAAATTGAAGATTTTTTCGTTGGACAGGCTGATTCAATGTGGAATATGGTCGATTTCCATCTCAGGGATTTCAAGTCCCAAGAATTAATTTCTGACTCCTACCCTTATTCACACACAATAGTATCCGTTTGGGGCGAAAGTCCTAAAATATATTTAAAAAAATCTAATGTTAAATTTGAAAAAAAAAACGAAATGATGCCGTATTCGATGAAATTTGCAAAAAAGAGAAGATACTTTTTTGTACAGCATCCCCTGGTTGTAAAGTCATCAAGCGCCACTGATAAATATTATATGTTTATTTTTATCATGTAGAGGACATACCTAATTGATTGTTTCTTATGAATGATCAACTCTGCTACCCTTGGCAAGATAAATCTTTAAAAAATTTCCTATTCTATTCATATATAGCTTCGAAAACTTACTTTTATCACTTACTCTTCACTCCCTTACCTGAATATTTCGAAATGCTCTTCATATATCTTATCAATATCAATGGATTTTTGAATAATTCGATTGTATTGCTCTTTGGCATTCTCTGAATCAATAATTTTAAATTTTTCCACGAGATCATCGCTCATTAGTTTTTGCTTTATAAGATTCTCCTCTTGAAGTGGGTCCAAAACCATTTCAAGTCCTTGAAGTTCTTCACGATATGCTCGTCGCATCAACACAACCTATATATTAAAATTTAATACATATTAAAATACCTTTAAAATATATAGTATTGTAATTTTTAAGTAACTATAATAAAGCAACCTCTCTAAGTCTCTGTCTTTTGAAATTTTTTATTACTTTACATACAGGGTATGGTCAAGTATTGTAATCGTGAATGAAAAAAGTAATTTTTTTATTCTTTTTTCGAAATATCTAAAAAATGGCTGAAACTATTTTAATAAAAAAAAAAATTGGGCAAAACCATGGAATTTTGGCCTACAAAGAAGTCCTAATAAATGAACATCGAAAAAAATATTTTTTCGAGATAATAACTGTTTAATCAAAATGTTTGTTAGTCTGTTAGTCAGTGCATTACCAAATTTTGTGGACGAACTAGCTCAAAAACTAGTATGAATATCAAAACCAAATTTCACAAGTAGTTTTGGGGAATTGAGATTAAGAGCTGATTAGATTTTGGTGCATATCGAGCACAAAATTAAGGGGGGGGTTAAAATTTAAAATTATAATATTTTCAAACTAAAAAATCAAGAAAAATGAAATATACTATAAAATTAATCTATATTAACGAAAATATTTTTTCTGGCGCCAAAAATTTTAAGGGGGGGGGGGTCAAAAAATCTAGGCCCTTGGACCCAAACTCCAATCAAATTTTGTATACATAATCAGAACGATACTAGAAGACTAAAAATGCAAAAACTAACCGTCCAAAATGAGGGGAGGGGGGGTCAAAAATTGAAAATCTAGGCCCTATAAAACTCAACCAGAAGTGTATGGTAAAGTCAAATGGATGTTAGATCAGAACGTGTCAATTAATTTTTTTAGTAATTTATTATAATTATTCTCAACATTTTTGTATTGGTGGCCTCAATTTTCCATTCAATTTCAGCCGCGCTCCCCTGCTAAATATCGTGGGTATCGAAATTCAAACAGGCAAATAAAATAAAAAACATACTCGATCAAGATTTTTCTCTATACTAACTTACTTATTTCAATGCCAGAGCAGAAGCAAAAAAAATAAATAAATCGAATGAATGATACTTAGAGGTCGCCTGGTAGGCCAACACCTACCGATTGTAAAAAAAAAAAAAAAACAGAATTCATTCATATAAAACAAAATCTTGTCTCCCATAAGAATAATACATTTACTTCCCCGCGAACGACCGCCTCTAGTTTTCGTCAATACAATAATTCAGATTAATCTTTAAGAAGCTTTAATTTAATAAATTTAATCTATCAAAAGATGGATTGGACAATTTAAACTCACTAACTCAATAAATCTTCTTTCTATCTTTCTCATAGAAACGCTTTACCTGCTGATCTATTCGATCGGTGAGAATTCTCAGATCTTCTTTTTGTGAATTTTGGTCCGATTCATATCGCTCAAATGCTTTTTCTAGCTCATCCTAAAAACGAAAATTTCTCCAATTAAGCAATTAGGTTTTTATTAATCTTGTAAAATAAAATGAAATACGGACCTGAAGACTACTGATTAGAGTATTTTTTTGGTCGAGCAGGTCCAAACACTTCACCCTCTGGTCGTCGATTTCTTTATTTAAATCCAATGGGTTACATATTTTGCTCATCGGTACCCATCGCGAAGTAATATCCTAGGTAAACCAACAAATAAGAAGTGAAATTTTAATTACTAGTATGTATATTTTATTATTGTTATGGTAGAGGTGAATGATAATTATATTCATTTAATGGACTCTAAACAAAGGATGAATTTTCATTAAATCACAAGATTTTTTTACACACCACATATATATACATATAAAAGAAAAACTGTAAACTTTTTTAAAACTCGGCGACACTCGGGCGACAATTTTTTGACAATCTTGATCTTGAAAGCTTACTCAGATCTGCAGTATATTTAACACAAACTTGCCTGCCATATTTTTTAGGCTTATTCATCATCAATATAATTTTCAACAACGAGTAAAAGGTCCTAAGACTGGCTTGACGCAACCACCCGCTTCTTCTCAACTCTTTTCGTTACCAACTTTTTCATATTTTTAAAAGTTTGACATCTCATATGTTTTATGTCTTCTTCAAGACCCATACTCGATTCCGATTTACTGTAAAGATTATCTGCTCTACTGTTATTTTTCTGGTGAAATTTTTCACAGGGCTGGTTTTCCATTGCATTCCCTTGAATGAATCAGATTATAGCCGATCAAATATTTGTAGCGAGTTGAGTTTGAATCCGCGCTAGCTTGATTAGAAAGCATGCCCTTTAACCACTTGGCCAACCTGACCCCAATACCGTTTTCTATATGGTAAACATACTCCAATCTATGTCTTCCCCTTTTGATTCCCACCACTTCGGAAGCTCACCAAATAACAATTCGTATTTTTGAGCTAAAAGCTGTAATCTAGAGGTTCAAAATTATTCAGTCCATCGTACTTAGAAAACCTAAGTAAAAACATAGTGACACCTTCAAAAAAAATGTGGCAGTATCCGCCTTTGAGGCTGATACTCGAATAGAAAAATTCATGTTTGCAAAATATTTTCTTCACGTTTCAGACATATTTAAACACGAATAAAAAGATCTAGTGAATACGATAAAGCTCTCAGCCTGGCAGCTTTCGCCTGTTGAGAGTATTGGAAGAAGAGAAAGTCAGTTTATTAGGGAAAATGAGAGAAAATCAGTGCAAATTGAACTAAAAAAAAGATGGCTGGCCATTTACTGTGCCCAGAAGGCATTTTATCTCAACCACCAACCTATCAGTGATTGAAATTAAAATAAAGTTTATATTTCCTTTCGTTAAATAATAATCATTAATTTTATTCAATTCCCAGGATAGTTCGAGAAATATATACAATTTACATCACTTGTGTTAAAGAGAATATGCATCTTAGATTTATACAAACTTTATTATTTTAATATTGTATTTATTTTCTAATAAAATATATTATCACTCAAATATTTATATATCTACTATTTCCTTATTATTATTTATCATTGTACTTAAATTAACTGGCTTAGTGTGTGGGTGTGTACTCGCTGTTTGAATTTGGATGAAGCAAGTTGTTGAATGTTGTGTTTCTTTCGAGTAATGTTATTTTATTTTAGTTGTTACTAATTTATCAATTAATTTATTAATATAGATAACCATGTATATATGTATTTATGTAGTAATAAATAGTAAATGCAAGCCAAGTTTCAGCTCTCTAGTACAAACCGGTTACTGAAGAAAATGGCTAAAATTACAAAATTGGTCTAAATTTATAGGTCTTAATACAATTTCTTTCTTCAATGCAACTTACTTCGAATTTCTGGGAACAAAGAGCAGCCTCCTCCTTAAGCTGCAGCATTCTCTTCTCACGTTCCTCCTCATTGAGATGTCGTCGGTTAATTTCCCGGCGATCGTTCGCCACTTGGATATTAGTGATATATTCATCACCATCGCGAAGCAAGCCTTCAATTCTCACATGGGAATGCTCCAGTTGAACCTAAACATATTAAACATTAGATAGGACAATTGTATATTACTATAATAAATAATGATTACCGATTAAAAAATAACAAAAAATAAAACAAATATATTGATGCAATAAGTTACATTTTTAAGTCAGGTATTGGGTATATCAAAAAAATTAGGGTTGGATCAAAGTTAAAGGTATCTGTAAGTCGATGAAGCGGGAAAAAGTTACAATCCTTAAAGCCATAAGGGTAAAACGAAATAGGGAATTTGTTTGATTGTTATCCAATTTGATTATGAAGGGGTGTTGAATGTATAAAAAATTACTTTTGTACAAGTGAAAATTTACATTTGTTCTTCGCCCATAATTGTCATTAGATGCCAGGAAAATAAATTTGCATTGGATTGCCCTAACTTATTAATGCTATATTTACACAGTAATTTTTTTTTGGCTTTTCGGCCTTTCTAGCCATAAGGCAATTTACAATACTACTTATTATTTTTTTTTAATTTGTCTTTATCCCGGGGTCTGATTTTAGCCGGATGCCTCGAGTCGGATTCAAACCCGGGTCCACTTGGTTCACAGGCTGGCACGTTACCTCTAGACTAACCCGACCCCTATACGGTAATTTATATAAAAAAAAATAGTATATTATACATCAAGGGAGAGAAATGGATTATTTTGCGATGTGCAATGTAGCCAGAGGGCGAAGCCCGAGGGCTACAAAGTTTCGAGTGATAAATAGTATTCTTTCATGAGAAAATGTCTTTTAATGATTGTTCGAATTGTAATTTTGTAATTAATGTAGGAAGTTAAAATTAAAAGAAGTTGCAAACACATACAGTATATTGAAACAGAGTTAGTCTTTAAAAAGACTATTGATGAAAATGCTTTTTTAAAATAATAAGGTTAGTTCTGAAAAGAACTATTGTCCATATGCTTTGTAAAAATAAGAATGATGTCTCAATATATATGTGTTCGCCAATGAAATAATGAAAAATCCACTTACTTTAAAATAGGACTGCCTTGCTAGTGAATTCAAAGCTAATATCTGCGAAAGCGCATCTTGTTACCAGGATAAGGCTCTTGCAGGCGTTGGGTCGCCTGGGAGAGCAATTTCCCATAGAGATGTTCTTTGTTCGGAGGTTGGAGCAAGAATGACAGATGTTGGCACGTTCACGAAATATTTACGCGAAAAGAGACTGAGACGCTTGAGCTCTGTGAGCCAATGAGAGCCCGCCTAATATCGCCTTGATTTAGATATAAGTTAAGTGCAGTTTGTCGATTTGTTTAGTTTTATAGTTTATAGTTTATAGTTGAAAGCCAGTGGTGCTTAAGATGACACGATGTATTAATTAACGATGTGTATTATGATGTTTGACGACGACCCCTAGACACGAATATGTATAAACCCCCTTTTTGTAAATAAATATATATATATAAAGAATGAATAAGTGTGTTATTCTTCACCCCTATGAGCGAAGGGGGTGAAACCCGCCCCTTCTACAAGTGGGGGCTCGTGCCGGGATGAATCGTAAAAAGTTTATCTTGCCGGGAACGAAATAACGGAACGTGTCGTGGAATATTGTTGATATTCTGGTGAAAAAATTGTGCCCTAGAAGAATGAAGAATCTTGGCCAGCATGTCAATATCGAGAGAAACTTGACAGACTTCGATTTTGAGGACGTCAAAAAGCTTTTTAAACTTATTTTTGACGAAGAAGGCAATCGACACACGAGTCGGAAATTGAAGCTCTTCGAAGGCTTTAATTTTGGCTCCGCTAGTCGAGAGCGCAAAGCAAAAGCCGTTTTGCAGTGACTTCTCTCAATCGGACCTGGTAATTATCTCTTCGATATTAGGCTTGCCCACAGACTCTGACAAGAAGTGTCTTGCCAGAAATCTCGTGGTAAGCTTGTCCGATTTTGGCCATCTGAAAAGTGTGCACGGGACTTCATCAAAAGACACGCGCGTGAACGACGGACAACCAGCTAAACAGCTGGGGGAGATGAATTCTCTCGGAGCTTCTGCGAAGCCAGGAATTCAATTGAAAAGTTCGACGGAACGGGGAGCGTTTCAATCAAAAAGTGGATTGAAGAGATTCAGAATTTAGTTGAAGAATCCGTATGGGGTTCGACGGAACTATTTTTTCTGGTGAAGATGTCGCTAGCAGGCTATGCGAAGGATTATATCCAAAGTGAAAGAGGTTTGACTTCATGGAGTTCGCTCGAAACAGCTCTGAAAGAGGAATTCTCGCAAAAAGATGAAAATGACGACGAGGACGACGACGACGTTGAACAAAGCAAAGAGGATTGCTTTGTTCATAGAAAGATTTACTAAGAAGATGTTTCATTTTGCGAGAAAGCCCCCTTTCAAGGCCGGTTACAGCATGACGACGACGCCAACGACGACGACGCCGACGACGACGGCGACGAAGAGAAGTTCAAAGAAGAAATCGCCGATGTCGATTTAGATGAAGACAAGGATGCTGAAGACTATGATGACGAAAAGGACAATTACGATGAGGATGAAAATGGTGTGAAAGAAATTGCCTACTTGGCGGATGTGCCAAAAGAAGAATTTGAAGAATTAAAGCCGGGGAATATACTTGAAAAAGGTAAAGAGGATGAGAGCCAAGAAGGAATTCTAGAAATAGAAAAAATCAATTTAATTATGGATTTGCGAGAAGAAAGAAGGGTCCAGAAAAAGATGAAAGAATGCTTGATGTCCAAAACAAGGGATAAAGAAAAAGATACGCAACGAAGGATGAATGAAAAATGAATATTATGTACTAGATAGCTACGAAAATCTCAATATTTAAATTATATACTGTTAAATAATAGGTGAAGTAAAAAGTTCTTGGCCTTTTTTCTCTTTATTTCGACGATGAAATTAAGATAGTTAGAATTTTCTGATTTAGATCAACTATGCGCCCTTTTGTTCAATAACTTTTGTCCATTTTGAAGGCAATTTCATAATTCCGCGATTGAAGAAGTCCTCGTCCCTATTGGTAAAAAACTTGACAAGCTCATTTTCACAAGCCTCTCTTGAGGCCAGATTTTTACCATCGAGAAAATTGTGTAAATGTTTGAAAATGTGATAATCGCTTGGTGCCAGGTCTGGGCTATACGGGGGGTGCGATATAACCTCCCATCCAAGCTCTCGGAGCTTCTGGCGCGTCGTTAAATATGTGTGTGCCCTAGAGTTATCTTGGTGGAAAACAACACCCTTCCTATTGGCCAGCTTCTTGTCGATCGCCAGCTTCAATCTTGTCAGTTGTTGACAATATTGGTCCGAATTGAATGATTGGCCAGATGGGAGTAGCTCATAGTGGATGATCCCTCTCCAATTCCACCAAACACACAGGAAAACCTTCTTGCCCGTAAATCCGGGCTTGGCGATCGTTTGGGCCGTCTAATCGTTTTTCGCTTGTTGTTCTCGTATGTGACCCATTTTTCATTGCCAGTCACCACCCTCTTCAAAAATGGGTCGATTTCGTTACGCTTTAGCAAAGAATCGCATGCATCAATTCGGTCCAAAAGGTTCTTTTGCGTCAATTCGTGTGGCACCCATACATCGAGCTTCTTCTTGAGACCAGGCTTATGAAAATGGTTCCAAACGGATTTCTGGCTAATCTTCAGTTCCTGGGCAATGGAATGAGTGCTCGCATGACGGTCGGACTCGACAATTTCCATGATTTTATCGACATTTTCGATGATTGGCCTACCAGAGCGTGTCTCAACTTCGACGTCCATATTACCAGAACGGAATTGTTGGAACCACCGCTTTGGTGTTGCATTCGATACTGCATTGGGTCCATAACAATTTTTTTGGACGCCTGCCCCGCTTTTTCCCCTTAGTCATAGTGGTACTGAAGAATATATCGAATTTTCTCTTTTTTACCTCCATTTCGGAACGCTCTAACACACAACTGGCTTCACCAAACACAAAACTGTCAAATAACTTTTTTTAAAGCTTTATGTCACCTTTAAGTCTCAATTTAGAATGACCAGATGCCAAGCATACATCGTGAGATATGGTTCAATAAAATCCATCAAGCGGAAGGCTCAGAACTTTTTACTTCACCCATTATTTATTTGAGACTAAAGTTTGAAAGACTTTGTTAAATTAAAGATTAAATGTTGAATTTAGCGGTCATTTCTCGTTAGCGGAAGAAGAAAGTTCTACAAATTGGGCTGGTTCAGCGCATAGAGTAATATAGAGTGGAAGGCTCCATAAGGAGCCAATGTATTTTAGCGTATACGAGTTACAGAGCTCTCTGGAGGTTCGGAATGGGCAATAAAATGGCGGGAATCGTTGTCTTTAGCTCTATAATTAAATTATTAAAGAATTATAAAAATCAAAGAAATAAATTACTAGTTAATTTTATATAGGGTACTTACATTTCAGGATTTTTAGGTCGTTTAAAAAAGTATGTTCTTTATCTGATTTTGTGTCGCAAAAGCAACCTTTCACAGAATATTGACGTCGAGAACTAGCCATATTTAACAATATTTTAATATATAAATTTGTACGTTTGAAAATTTTTTAAATAAAAGTTTAGCACAAAGCCTGTATGAATCTTTTATCTATGACAAAGGCTTTGAATTTCCTATGACTATGATCTTTGAATAGCTCTTAAGGACTAAGAATAATGTTCTCCGAGCCGCTAGAGGGCGCTTTTTGATATTCGGTAGCCTTCCACTCTATGGTTCAGCGGAGTTTCATAGGTCTAGGCATAAATCCGTGGGGGACCTATGGGACTGCAACCCCCACCCTCAAACGACAGTCTTACTGAACCCTATGCATTTTCAATATGATAGTAAATTTATAAAAAATCTTTGTTTTTTTTTAATAATACATTTTAATTAATAAATTCGAAATAATCTTTAATCATTTTATATTGTGTGCATCACAAATGGATGTTTGTTCACCTGAATAGGTGACATTTCCTCTGCCTGTCGTTCAGTTTGTGGCTTCGTTGCTTCGAGACGTCTGGCTCGGCGATTTCTTCTGGCAGCCTTCCGAGCTTCCGGATCTGCAGAATCCAAATTAGCTAATTTGGATGATTCTTCGCCTTCTGATTCAGCCACATCATCAGTAGTTTCGGTCTGTGTGGGTGGGCGAATCTGCTCTGCCATTTTGTTCTACCACTTCTGTAGATTAATGAGAAACTTATTTGTTAAGTCCTTTGGGGACCTTACCACTTTTTTATTATAACTACATGAAATCACGAACTTGAAAGATTTTGTTAAAAATAATAATTGCTAAATTTGTCGAACCTCAAATTTTGTACATGTTGTCTTAATAACTTAATTGGAATTAGTATTTGATATCTTGTTCTAAAGTAATGTAATTTGATTAATACATTAATTACCCTAAGCCAGTGTTTCTCAACTTGTGTGCCGCGAGAGATTATCAAATGTGGCGCGAGACTTTTTGACACATAATTAAAATTGCATGAGTTTTGTAACTTTGAAATAGTATTTGTAATTACTTCAATTCTTTTTTTTTTGTATCATATAACTTTTACATTTTTTTTTATATTCAGAGGTGGCGTAAATGATTCCAGATATTTTTAGTTTGCCGTCAAACAAAGATTGAGAAACACTGCTCTAGCTTTCAAAGTTCGGGTTCAAAAATGCAAAAAGAAAATTTTTTATTGAGATTTTAATGCGAAGTCCTAATATAGGCAAATGGTAAATAAACAATTTATATTTAGGTTTATTATTAATTACTAAGACATATCTAGCGACTCGAGTCTTGGAAATTTTTTCACTTTTTTCTTAAAAAATAATTTTTAAGAAAAAAATAAAAACCGACTTCAAAAAATTAAATGCAACAAATAAAATACACTAAAAGGTATAAAATAATTATTATCTTATTTAGTTACAACTAAACGACAAAATATTAACATGAAATTACTTTTTGAAGTTGGTGCCAAACATATACCTTTTATGAATCGCACTCGACGGATCTTACTTAGTACGTTTTTTTTTTTTTTTTTTTTTTAATGCAATCGAATGCAAGAAGGGGTGCACCAGTAAAGATGTAGCCCCTATGGATCTCGAAAGACCCTTGCATTACCGAAGAGAAGGGAAAGTTGATTAAGTGAGAGGGTGTAGACGTAGGTGTCTATGCACCCTGGTTTTGAAGGTTTGAAGATCATAGGTGCTGGGAAAGATAGAGGCTGGGAGAGAGTTCCAGTTCCTTGAAGTCATTGGGATATATGTATTCGCGAATGAAGTGATCCGGCACTTTTTCCAATTTGACCGCGAAAGAGTGTTGGGAGTCGGCAAAACGTGTGCTGCGTGCAAAGCATGCTTTGGGGGAATTATTGATTTTATCTCATCAGAGCACCTGCCGTGATAGTATCTATAGAAAAGGGAAAGGGCAGAGACATCTCTTCGATGAGCCAGCGAGTCGAGGGAGTCGGTGAGGGTAGAATCGTCAATTAGCCTGACGGCTCGTTTCTGAATTGCATCAAGGGTAGCAAGAGAATATTTTGGAGGCTCCTCTCCACAGATGAGATCCGTATTCGAGACAAGGGCGGATTTGGGCCTTGTAGATGGTGAGAAGTTGTGGGGGTTTGTAAAATCGCTTGGACTCTGAATAGAGCCAATCTTCCTTGCTGCAGATTTCCGCCACAGAGGAGATGTGTTCATTCCAAGACAGGTCAGATGCGACAGAGACGCCCAACATGGATAGGCTGTCACACATTTTCAGGGTATTCGAATCGAAGTGAATATCAGGGAAATTTCTATTTTCGCGCCTAGAAAATTAGACAACATTGAGTCTTATTTGAATTAAAGTTAACTAAATTTTGAGAGCCCCATTTATTCAGTTTGTCTAGGTCGAGAGTAATTGAGGAGGCAATATTGATTCGATTATTCGGGAGAGAGGGTTTGCCGAGTAGAGTGCTATCGTCGGCGTAACAAATGAGTGGGGTTTGCCGTTTGATCAATAAGGTCGTTTATATGAATAAGGAAGAGTGTGGAGGAGATTACAGAGCCTTGGAGAACACCAGAGTTTGCTGGAGGGTATGCTCGCTTATACGTATAGTTTGTTTGGTACCAACTTCAAAAAGTAATTTCATGTTAATATTTCGTCGTTTAGTTGTAACTAAATAAGATAATAATTATTTTATACCTTTTAGTGTATTTTATTTGTTGCATTTAATTTTTTGAAGTCGGTTTTTATTTTTTTCTTAAAAATTATTTTTATTGTTCTCTTTTTAGTGATGTTATTAATAGTGATCATATCATCAGAACTTGACCAAATTAATATGACACCATCCCTAAGACACCCCCTATCGGATAAAAAAAGAAACATCGAAATCGGTTCATAAACAAAGAAGTTAGGTCTAAAAAAACCTAATAAAAAAGGTCTAATACATATGAAAAAAATGGGACCAATCGGAACGTAGGCTGAACCCAATGCAATTTTTTTTTTAAAATCGGTTCACAATTGGCGGAGATATGAGGTAACATAGGCACAAAAAAAAAATTCAGTCGAATAGAGAACCTCCTCCTTTTTTGAAGTCGGTTAATTAATAAATGTGCGGGGGGCGATTTTTTCATTAGAATCCGATAGAGGAAAATAACTAAAAAGGGTGTGGATAGAATTAGCTAACTTGATCATTTATAGAGAAGGAAATGCAAGGATGCGAAATACAAGTCAAGACCTGTTCGGACTATTAAAGATTTAATTTTTAATTGCTATTGTTCTAGGAATGGCCTTTTGCTCTTGGATCAAAATTATACTCGTAAAAGAGACAGCAAATATTTAATTTAACTTCAATAAAATTCAGACAATAATGTGAAAAAAATAATTGTTCTTACTGGCCAACGTACTGGGTCGTGAAAAAGTTTTACTTTTTTCTTCATTTTTATCATTCAATAGAAAAATTAATTTTATAAAAACAAATTGTCTTTGAAAGTTTGTTCTGTAGCAAAATTTTTATATTTTCAATGAGAACTGTTTTGATTTTGGGCTCTCTAAGCTAGTGTTTCTCAACCTGTGTGCCGCGAGCTTTTTTCACAAATAATTAAAATTGCATGGATTTTGGAACTTTGAAATAATATTTGTAATTACTTCATTTTTTTTTTTCTATCATATAACTTTCACTTCTACCTTCTGTGGCAGAATCATTATTCTTTTGTACCTATTTATTAAATATCTCAAAAAAGTTTCAAACATGTATTTTGATAAAAAAATATATATGTGAGAACCTCATCCACATAAGCTCCTGGGGGAACTGAAACTTCTTTAGAAGTAGATGTTATTTGTAAATAACGACCAAAACGTTTTTCCCCTTAAAAAATCACACCCAAGCTACCAATCTATTAAGATTAAAAAAAAATTGTGTAAACTTGTAATTATTTTTTTTGAAGGTTTTAGATATATATTTATGTTATGTTATTTTTAAATATATTATTATTTTTTTTTATTCAGGATTTTGGACTTTTATTTTTAGTTTCAGCCTACGGCCTCCCCAATCAATTTCAAAATAAATCAAGTGCGATATCTGGTATTACGACGGCTTTAAATATGAAAGACGGGTGTCTTTAGATTCATCTAAAAACTAACCGTCCTACACGTTGCTTAACCTCTGATAATTCGAATTTTTCAAAGATTACATTTTTTTAAATTGAATACTCCTAGCTCTAGAGGATAGCTTAAGCGTTGCCTATTCTGTCAATATGGTTGCATAACTTCCAGTGTCATTCGTATTTTGCTTATAATATTAAGCTGGTCCCATCATAAATGAATCGTTAGTACCTCCAATCGAATAAACACGAGAAAAATCTTAAAGAAATTTAATAATTTCTCCCTCTATTAAATAATTTAATTCGGTTTAAATAATTTTATATTTAAAACTATTTTTGTAAAAGAAAATCAAACTCAAAAAAGAATAATTATTTTAATCAAATTTTATCATCTATCTGATTACTTACCGTTCTTGACTCTTGAATTAAAAAATAAAATTGTTCTAAAAGAATTTTCAATGAGGTAATCACTTAAAATAATTTAATCTTGAAAGATAAATATTATTGACAAGCACATCTACAACCTGCTCGACGGTTGTTTACAAAGGCAACTTGTTCTTGTCGTCCTGGAAACGGTTGCTTTAACCTGGAGTTTGAGAGAGCAAGTATGGAGGGAGCAAGGAGTTTATAAACAAGGTAAGGGCATTCATCGATTAGGTTTAATTTTCATTTATTTTGGCAGTGAATGATTTACAAAACAGATTTCAAATGAATGAACAAATTTTCATAGGATTAAAAAATAAAATCCAGAACTATTTTGGCGAAGGCTTCGTTGAATCGCTAGCGATGATTTTGGATAATTCGGTGGAGAAGATGAGGTGGATGATAGAAAGAGATGAGATCCGAATTCTAGAGTTTTAAATAAGATCAAATTGATACAAATCTGAAAAAGAGAAAGAAACAATCATTTATTAAAACTTCTCAACCCATTTGCTTATTTTTATTGTAAAATATAAAAATATATAATATTATTAGTGTCATTTTCCGTTGATTTTTATTGAAATAATTATTTTATTAATGAATAGCTCTAAGATAGCTACTTGTTTTGGACTGATTTTGAATTAAAAAAGCGAAATAATTTGTTCTTTATTAGTATTATAGTTATTTGAATGTTATTAATATAATGTTGATTTGAGTGTTTTTTATTTTGCGGACAAAACGTGAATTCAAAACAGATGTTTATTTATGTGAGCCATTTTTACTGTTTAAAATAATGGTTAGTGTGCAGTTCTACCCGCTCACCCAAAATACATTTTTGAACTTAACATTTTCTCTGGTATCTAAGAGTAATTCTCTTTTAAGTGGCTTAAATCGATTTTTAAGTGTGTTTGGTTTCTACTCGTAGATCCCTTCATTCTAGAACCCCAAAGACCTATAACATCTCAATTTGTATCTTTATCCCCAGAATCCTTAGATTCTAGCCTGAGGAATTCCCTCTGCCTTTTGAAGTCTTTTCCTCACCCCTGAACTTGCTCCAACGAAACTATTATCAATAAGCTTACCCTGAATCACTCTATACAAGCGCAGTAAGAATTAATCTTGACCTTGTTTTCGTTGAGTGTAATCAAAAGGACAAGGGATTTAGCTTAGTTCATTTGAATTATTTCACTTAACCTCATAGGACCCAACCAAATTATAAAACTTTATCGACCTTTTTACTTTATCTAAGCTAAGCAGATAAAGTATTATAATCAGTCTCCAGCCGAGCCCAACTTCTAAGGATCCTCATGTAAAGACTACGGAACCGATAGTCTCAACAATTTTTGTCAAATAAAACAATCAAAAATTATATAAAATAATTACCAGGGATGGCTAGGTTACAATTTTTTGAATAAATAAATAAACAATATCAATCGGTTTTGTGGCTAGCTTGCTATAGAAATAAAGCAAATTTTCTAAATCCACTCGAGTAATTGACCACATGAGAAATAACAGATAAAATATTTCCAATTAAAAAGACTGATGATGAAGGCCAAATCTTTGAAACTATAGTCTCAAACAAAAAATTTATATGTTTATATTACATATTTATATTTGGTATAATTGTATTATATGTATATTTGCATCAATCAACGGACAACCTCATTGATTTCTCTTTATGAATCAACAACTCTGCTACTTTCGGCAAAATAATCTCGATATCAAAAAATCGAACACAAGTATTAGAGAAAAAAAAAATATTAAAATTATACTGACAAATTAATGAGGATTGAATAATGAATTTAGAGACTAAGTACTTTCAAAGACCTTTATAAATATTTCATGTAAGAATATTAGCAATAAAAGAGAAGTTAGTTAGTTTGGATAAATGTTTATGGGCACACCTGAAGGGTAATAACTCATAGTCTCATATGTAAGAAAGTCATTCATTTATAAATTATTTTTATGTTATGTTATGACATGTTAATCATATATTTATATTGAGAAGAATGAAAGAGATTCGAATTTTAGTGAATTATAAATGATTATTATCTTTCTCTAAAAAGAATATCGTTTCTGTCCAAATGGATAATTATAGAATAATCGAGGCAGGGAAAATCTCTAACCGAGGTAAAACTTGTCTGGACTTGTTTTTTCATCTTTGCAGATGTTTTAACATAAATAAAAAATGATCACTCTATCTGCGGACTTTTTACAAAAGAAATTCTCAATTATATATTAGAATACCTACATTCGAAAGAAGTTATTGAATTCATCACGCTTTCATTAGTCGATTAAAATTCATAAAGAAATATAAAAAATGGTCTCCCAACAGGGATCTATTGTTATTATTATTATAAATTATTTGTCATAAAATAATTATAATAATATAATATAACTAGCTGCAAGGCACGCCTTCGGCGGCCCTCTTACTAGCAAAGGGGCTGTGCCCCCTGGACCCTAACCCCCGATCACCACCACCGCACCATCCACCAGCGCACCCTCCCTATGCCCTCCTGGGCCCCCCACTCCACCAACCCCGCACTCAGTTTTTGCATTTCTAGCCTTCTAGTGCACAAAATTTGGTTGAGTTTGCTCGAATAGCAATAATTTACATTTTTGACCCTCCTCCTCATTTTGGGTGGTTAGTTTTTAGATTTATAGCTCTCTAGAGATTCACAGACTATGTATAAAAAATTTGGTTGAGTTTGCTTCAAGTGCAAGAATTTACATTTTTTCACTCTCCCCCGCTTTTTGGGGAGAATTTTTTAAACAAAAGTTGTCAGAAATCATATCCCCTACAACTTTGTTCATAAAAAATTTGCTGTAGAGTTAATACTTTAGGAGTTATTTGATCATTTCCATTCGTGCGCCCCCTTTTGGAGTCAAAATATCAAAACGTTATAAACGTAAGTTAGAAAACATCTGACGCAATTATGAAATTTCATAATAATCCCTTCAGCCGTTTTTACGTGAATCGTGAACAACTTTTCGGGGAACCCACGGAAACATACAGAGAGATATACAGGAATTTTGTTGATGGTGTTTTCGTTCATAACTTTGCTTGAAACGTGTGCAACAAAAAATTGTCGTGATTTGGACCAATGTACAGACAAAACGTTAATTTTATATTATATAGATTTATCATTTTTTTATTTTATTTATTTAAACACTGTGTGGATTTGTGGTATCTCGAGATACACAGAACACTACATTTTTTACATACACCCACGTCGATTTGTTTTACATTGAACATTTGATTTTACACTTGAACACTTCTTGTATCTCTGACCTCCAAACAAAGATAACTTTGCTGCAATTTCACGCAAAGTGAACTCAATGAACCCGACCCACTGAATCGGAAAATGTTGTAGTTGATATTTAGATAGAATTACGAGGCAGACAATCTTTTAGAACGCCAACTGATGTACCAATTTAAAAAAAAAAAATATTTTTCTTATCTATTATCTTTGCCAAGATATTATATACATCCACTGACCCTCTATCTACCTTTGGAACATCAATTAAGATAATGGTACAACCTATTTCAATTTCTCCAAATTTCATAGAAGACGTTTCTTTCGTCTTTTCGCCAGCTAATTTAAGAATACTTGCAGCATGTTCCCTTTGTATTTTGATACTCTTTTTCTTTTCTTTCGGATAATTAGCATAAAACTTTCGATCCGTAAATAAGATAAGTAAACATTCAAATCAAATAGTGATTTGATCAAATAACCAATTTAATCATAGCTCTCTGCGACATACATTATATATAAATATAAATATACGAGCTTTTCGTGCGTGCCTTTGGCACGCCCTCGAAGCTCGGCCCTTCGGGCTGGTGCCCTGGCGGGCAGCGTCTCGGTCCAAAAAATTTTATTCCTCTTAAAAAACCACACTCCAAATGTATACCCGTAAACTACCGAAAATACATCGTCTCTTAAAAGTTTCGCATCTTTAATTTTTGAGTGGCGAGGGGGGGAGGAACAATTATCAATATATTTAATGTTTCTTAATTTAAAACGAATTGGAGTCTTTCATTTCAAAATTCGAATATATATATTTCAAATTTGCCTCGTTAATTAATATATATTTAATGTTTCTTAATTTAAAATCTATTGGTGTTTTTGCATTTCTATTCGAGTTCAAATGAATACAATATTATCTAGACACAAAGTCTAAATCAAAAATATATAGTTTTAGTAAAAGAAATCAAGATATAAATATTAATGTGACATTGGTCTAGTGGTTAGAGCTGATGACCATAGTTCAAGAGTTCGTCGGTTCGATTCTAGGCTTGAGGGTAATTTTTTTAGAGAAATTTCTCTAAGCGTTGTTACAAATTAATCTAGATAAATACATATAGTAGTAATCAATTAATAAGTAAACAACCGAATCAAATAAACATCTGTAAAAAAGTTGAAGTATTATTCTTACAAATGTTTACTATTTATTTATTTTAAAATTTTATAAAATCCATATTATCTTTTGGAGAAGGATTCCAAGTCAGACCTTTCATGCTGTTCCTAGCTTTACTTCGTCTCATTGACCAGAATAAACAGCTAAAACTACATAAAACTGAAGTTGATATTCATCGAACTCCAGAGGCTGGGGGAGTAGATATTGCTAATTTTGTACAATAGTACTTGATAACTATAGACCGGATTTTTATGCAGTAAAAACTGCAAAATATCCCATAAAATATGTAGTTAAAAATGCTGAAATGTGCAAGTAATATGATGAATTTGTTGAAATATGCAAATATATGCAGTAAAATATGGCAAAATATTTATTTTTATGCACTAAAAAATTACAATTGAAGACAAAAAGTCTATATATTTGAAGGAGTGCTATGAAAAAAATAAAATTCTAAAATAAGCTAGAGAGACCAAGTGTCAAAAATGCACTTTTATTTCGTAAAAAATTGCACAAAATTCTCATTATATTTAATATGTTAAAAAATCTTTAAACTCAAAGAAATAATAGGTGCTCTTGAATAAAATCAACATAATCAATATAATAATTTTTCAAAAAACGTGAACGAAAAAATACGGGGGTGGGGGTAGTTTTATTTAAAAGTAATGTATTCGTTTATTTTTTATATTAACAAGATTTTCTTTTAAAAAATCTGTATTTGGCGCGAAATATGGAATATTTGATAAAAAAATCCTTCAAATATGCAATTTTATGGAAAATTCTTCAAATATGCAATTTTATGCAATATTACTCAAATATGCAAAAATATGCAGTATAAAATTTAACCCACAGTATCATACATGCATGATTCGAATAGATAATTGATCACCTGGTTCGTATGTGGCGGCACACAAAATATGCAATTGCATAGGATTCCGGTCTCTATTTATAACCAATTTTAATTTCGTGGGTTCAATAAATTCAAAAACAAAAAACTTACACTAGAGCCTGTACTTGCGAACATAAAAGTCTTTGTTGTGATAGAGATGGAAACGACCCGAAGTTCGAATATTACTAAGCAAATTAATGTCTCTTCTAATGGAATCTGCTGTAGCTGAAGCTGAGAATTTATGAGTGTAGGTACGAAGTGCTCGCTCAGCCCAGGTTTGAGCCCTCGGCGTCTCCGCATGTAGTCCCCGCTGTCTTCGATCTAAGTAGTCGATCACGTCGTCGTAGTAGTTATGTCTGTGGACAAGTTAACATATTACATTA
>JALMQS010000153.1:24060138-24143789 GCA_024734495.1 Forficula auricularia | reverse complement strand
TAAGCCACGTATTGCTACGATCATTTTGGCTCATTTTTCGACTCCCTTTTCATTAGAAATAAATTTTCTACTTGCAAACTTTGTGAGTGAATGTTCTAGAACAGGGGTCGGCAACCTGCGGCCTTTTGCAACTTTTGGCGCGGCCCGCCAAAGCACCAATATAATATCGACAAAGTTTTAGGGAAAGCGGTGTTGCCTTTGGTAGTGGAAACATATTAAACAAAGGAATTATTATTTAACGGGTTATAGTGGTGTTTCACAAAGAGGAAATAAAATTAAAAAAATTAAAAAATCTTTTAAATTATTTTGGAGATTTTTTATTTATCTCTATACATATTTCGGGCTATGAACCCTTCATCAGGAGGTTAAACAGAACACTGAATATAAAAATTTTACATTGTATCGATGTTATTATAGCACAGGGCGAGTGGAGGGGGTGAGCCAATGGGAGTTGAAAGAATTGAGTGGTTGAATTTAAAGGTATGTGGAAGGTAGAAAAAGGGTTACTGAACGAATTGTCGGACAAGGTCGTATACATTTCAAATAGATGTCTTAGTTCGGAAATTTATTTGTATAGAATTCTGGGAATACCTGTTAAATGAATTGTTTAAGGGTTTTAGAATATATAAATTTAGACACAAGAAGCGGATTTGCAAGGTTAATTCGAAGATGAGAGACAGTAGAACAAATGTTTAGTAAGGAATGAATGAATTTTCAGTTAGATTTGGTTTATTAATAGATCAATTATTGTTGATTTAGTGGTTTCTAATTGGTTATTGAGAATGGGTTCATTGCGGGCGATTGCTTTCTTGATTTCAAGGGATTCTAATAAATCTAGTTTGCGTCCTTTTGGGAGAAATGTAGAATAAGGGGGCTTTCATTAGATGGGGAATGATTGTTATCAATAGATGTTCAGCAAAAGCTGAAACGCAATTTAATGGTTGGGGATTAGGCTTGTCACTGTTCAATTGCAGTTGCTTCAGTGATCTCTTGTGTTCGACGATACGGTTGTTGATGGATCTACCAGTTTGTCCTATGTAAAAAGCTCCACAGTCACATTGTAATTTATAGACGCCACTTTTTTTTTTTTTTTTTTCTAACCGGAATGTCATTCATTCCTTACTAAACATTTGTTCTACTGTTCTCATCTTCGAATTCAACCTTGCAACTCCGCTTCTTGTGTCTAAATTTATATATTCTAAACCCCCTCAAACAAATTCCTTTAACAGGTAGTTCCGCAGAATTCTCATACAAATAAATTTCGAACTAAGACATCCTATTTGAAACGTACCTGACCTTGTCCGTGACACCTCGTTCAATAACCCTTTTTCTACCTTCCACATACCTTTTTGGAATTCAACCACTCAACTCTTTCCCCAACTCCCCATTGGCTCACCCTCCACTCGCCCCGCACTATAATAACATTTCGATACAATGTAAAATATTTTTATATTCAGTGTTCTGTATAACCTCCTGATGAAGGGTTCATAGCCCTGAAATATGTATAGAGATAAATAAAAAATCTCCAAAATAATTTAAAAGATTTTTTTTTAATTTTTTAATTTTATTTCCTCTTTGTGAAACACCACTATAACCCGTTAAATAATAATTCCTTTCACCAATATAATTTGAGGAAAAATCAACAAACTTAGAGCGTTTTCTTGTGGACATTACAACTTACCTCAATTAATTAAATATAACACTACACGGCAAAGGAAAGTTAATCAACGAGCTATTTACAGAATCAAAAGTTTCCAACTTAAAATAAAATTGTTTAAATGTGCGGCCCTCATAAAAAAATTTATTTTGAAAATGGCCCGCCGTTCGAAAAAGGTTGCCGACCCCTGTTCTAGAACAACAATTAAATACCGATCTAAAAGAAAAATTGAATATTGTCCCTTAATTATATAGCCAGGAAAAAATATAAACAAATACTAATACATAATATCACTTTCTGTAAGTATGTAGGCTTGTATTTACATATAGGTACGTGAAGCTATTTTCAAGTATAAAATTTACAAAAAGTAAAATTAGAAGCTCACAAAAATAATAAAGTTCTTATTTCTACATTATTAACTATCTTTTTTGAATAACAAATATCAATAGATTTATAATATTTTATCCGCGGTCAGAGACAATTTTTTTTCTTCAAATGTGGCCCGTGTAAGCCAAAAGGTTGGCCAACCCTAATCTAAGATCATCTTTTCCCAAAGTTCTAATATCTAAATCTAGAGCCCTAATTATTAATCCGATATATCTATTTAATTTTCAAAATTCTTGTTTAATACAACATTCTGAAGACTTCTAAGGCAGCCAAAAACTATTTTTTAATATATACAATAAAATGAGCTTTTAGAATATTAATTTAGACAAATGTCAAGAGTAAACCTTAAGTTTCTTAGAACCAATTTCATCTAAAATCTAATCAAAATTAATATCAATATAAAATTACAATATTTTTAATTTTATTTTGAAGCTCATATTGATTTTCAAGCTAGGGGAAACATAATTTGGCCATAAGTCGACATTAAGTAAACATCACTTTTTGATTTCGGAAGACCTTGAAACGATCTGTGAGAATTTGGTATTTTTTCTGTGTAGCCACGATACTTTTCCACGTTTTAAATTAAAAATTGGATTATCCAGAATAGTAATAAATATTTAAGAGATGTAAATTGTGTATATTTTTTTCTATTTATTTATTTAATTCTTTGCTAATCTAGATGTTTAATAAACAAGGCTTAAAGAGGGACTGTTCAAAAATAATGAGAAGTGTCTTCTAATCTCTATTAGTCTTGTGAAATATTTGAGTTGAAAATTTATTTATTTTTTAATCTAGTATACGTAAAGATTAGTCATTACTGAAAATAATACAATGGCTATAAATAACGTTTTAATTATAAATTTAATTAATTTTGAATATATGTAAGACGTGAGTGTGACATAGCGTATCTTGTCTAATTAAATTTTATTTTATTATTGAAATCAATTATATACCAAGGCTATAGGGAATTTAAAAACATTTTCACATTTCTGCTAGGGACGCTTTTTCTCATGCTCTTCAAAGACTGGTTTGATGCAATTAATTGCTTCTATATGGTTCAATCTTCCTTTCTAGTATTTCCAAATCCTATTTCATATCATCATTATCTGTCTTTCGAGCATTTTGCTCATGAGTTTCTATTTTATTTTTCGAGTAAATTTTTAATCCAAAAGCGAGGTTAATAGTACTTTTTCAATATATTAGAAGATACTATCTGACCACCAAAACAACAATTATAAAATACAACCATATTAAATAACTGCCTTAATTGGGTTATTTATCCTCTGGTTGGTATTTCGAAAGCAATGTAACCCGTTAAATATCTTAAGATGAGAAATATTTAGCTCTAGATTTCTTAGATCGCTGACTGTCCAAATTCTAAGAAAGGCATTGTATCATATTGGCCTATTTACCGACGACATATAAACAATCACTAATCCTAGTCTTACGAAGTTCTAGAATGAATCTTTCCATAGATAATAAGGAATAACAGATATGTGACTTTTAAATATGTAAAATAATTAGAATGTAATCATGTGTTAACGCAGTCACCCAACTTTTCATTTTATGAATGAATGAAAATTAGAAAATTATCTGTCTATGTCTTATTAGAAGGTATAACGATTGTGTTTCTAATGCAGATAAGGAATTGCAACTCCTATTAATTTCCCTTTAAGCACTTTTGAGTTGGATGCAAGTACACATTGCAATCAAGACGACATCAATAAAAAAACAGCATGTAAACAATCACTTATCTTAGAATTAATAGATCTATATGTTTTTTAGCTTCTTGAATATATAAAAACGACCTAGGAATGGAATCAATCTGATGTAGGGCCGTAACTACTATTTTTTAAAAACATCATATTCAATTCCTGGGGAGAATGCAAGAACCCGACTAGGATTGGGTCCATTGTAATAAGCCATCAACACACAAAGGTCACCTATCAAAGTACTAATTATACTACTTATTCAACTTGTAAGATTCAAGTCAGTGTCATAGGGGTAAATCATGTGCTGTTAGAGGGTTGCAACTACCACTGTTATAAGTCTTCACAATTCAAATCAGTAGGCTCTGGACATAATTTCTCTTAACTTTCACTTCATATCAAGAGTAGTGTTTTCAAGATACCAAAGCGATGAAATACAGAAATTCAATCGTCACACAAGACCTGAAAATTGTTCTTAATTAGATTAATTAAAAAATACAAGAATTTACAAAGGCCATTTCAAAGATATTAGATAGACCTTCTTTGATTGTATATCAAAAGGGTTGCATCCCCTGAATATTTGAACTGAAGTACCAGAAATTATCCTGGATAAGTTTATTGAGAAGAAATTTTTCTGGGATATATTTACATACCTATAGGTATTTTCAAAAAATGTTGAAAAGTAATGCAAGGCAGTGAAGGATAGTGAAGAAAAATTATTATATTTCCAAATAAGATGTATTTATTGGACTGTCATTCTTTTTTTCCTCTTTCCTTTAAAAACAACGCTTTAGAGGATTCTTCCCTCCTTCTTCATGGTTTCAAAGGTTGAATGAAAGAAACAAATAAGATTCTTCCTTCTTCTCTCCACCAACAGTGTTTATAATTTGAAGCATTAAATAGATTTTTTTTCCCCCAATAAGGAGAAAATAATAATGAGAGTCCAATAAATACATCTTATTTGGAAATGTAATAATTTTTTTCTTCACTATCCTTGGGCTGCCTTCCATTACTTTTCAACAAACAATTCTATCAGTCTGTTTCTCTCCAAAGAGAAAATTTCTTCAAATTACATATTAAAAATACATATAAAAGATATATAAATAAAATTATTTTGAATTATGAAGATTCTTGAATTTTTACAATATCTTATTAATTCCCTATCATTAGAATAATAAAATAAAATAAAAAATTCACTGAATATTCCACAAGATTTATTTATTAAAAATATATAAAAAATAAAAAAGTATTATACTGTTGAAAAATCTTTTAGATATAAACAAACTAATAGGTATTTTGCATCTATTTGAAGAAACATTCGTTTTGAGATGACCTGAAGAGAAACAGTAATCTTTTGTAAGCTTCGGCTTCAACTCGTGGGATTTTTAAGCGGTTGTCAATTTAATCTAATCAAATTCATGAAATAAAGATTTTCTAACCATAAAATGACCAAAAATTGTACCTATGATAAAATAAATATAAATCTATAAGTTTGGAATCAGTAAATTTTACAGCAGGTTTAAGTAATGATAAACAATCAACGAAGTTTTTTATTATAATGTGGGTCATTTATTTTCTAAGGCTCATCTCAGTGTTGTATTTGTTATACCTTAGTAATTGTTTTTTGAATTTAATTAGTATGTAAAAAGTATGATCATAATTTACTAATTTGAATAAATAAATAATTATTTATTATAAACTTTAGAATTATAAATAAAAGGATGCATTTTATAAAATGTTTGTTTTATCATAACAACGCTTTAACATCTCAAAAGTATATATTTTTGCATTTTTAAACTTCTGAAACTAAGAGACCAAAATTTTATTATTGGAAATTCAAGAATTTTGGCACCAGGAGAAAGTTTAAACGACTTTCCGTTCATGAATTATAATGAGTAACAAAACCCTGATATATACAGAGGGGAATACAAACAGAAAAAATTATTGCTGAAAATGATGATTGAAGTTTGCCCAGTAGGCAGGAGAAGTGAGTAATATTGATTAGTTCAAAAAATTTATGAATTTATTTATTTATTGAACCCTTGTTAAATATAAAAAATTATGCGTCAAAATGTTTATTTATTTATTATTTTTTTTTTGATAGTAATTATTGCCTGTAATTTAGGCTGGATTTGAAGAGTATCAAGAGGGTGGAATATCTAAAGACCCACCTGTAGTAAGGTGTTTCCTGGTCGGGTGTAGAGGAGGTACTGATTTTTCTCGCAAGCTCAGCTCCCGAGAGCGGCTACGTCCCCCCTCAGAAGTCATGGCCACGGCCTGACTTTTGTCGGCGGGTTACTCACAAACAGCCAACAAACAAATTTAACCTAACATCCATCTCTGTCCTCACGTGGCTAGGTAATCAAAGGAGAGATAATTCTAGCGCACGAAGTTTCATTTTACCTCATCTATTGAACCCGAAGTAGACAATTCGACATCAACAAAGTTGTTTGACCCTGTGGCCTTTGCATTTTTCTTTTCGATTTAATGAAGACTATCCCATTTTTTTTTTAGTTTACCATACAGGGTATAGTCAAGTATTGTAATCGTGCATGAAAAAGTGTTTTTTTTTCGAAATATCTCAAAAACGACGGAAACTATTTTGATTATAAAAATTGAGCGAAACCATGGCATCTCGGTCTACAAAATAGCCTAATGAGTTAACATCGAAAAAATTATATTTTTTGAGATAATAATTGTTTTGTCAAAATGTCTGTTAGTTAGTCTGTCCGGTTGTCTGGTTGTCCGTTAGTCTGTGCGTTACCAAATTTTTGTGGACGAGCTAGCTCAAAAACTAGTGTGAATATCGAAACCAAATTTCACCCGTAGTTTTGGTCCATTGAGATTAAGAGCTGATTAGATTTTGGTGCTTATCGACCCAAAATTAAGGGTGCTGGAAGGGGGGGGGGGGTTAAAAATTAAAAATCTAGGCCGTTTGATCAAACTCAGCCAAGTTTTGTATACATAATCAGTGGGACTCCAGAAGTCTAAAAATGCAAAAACTAAGGGCTCAAAATGGGAGGAGGGGGTGTACGATCAAAAGATGAAAATCTAGGCTCTTGTACCAAACTCAACCAAATTTTGAATAATCAGTGGGACCCCAGAAGACTAAAAATGCAAAAACTAATCCCCCTACCCTACATGATTATAAATAATTTTATTAAATATTAAATATAAGTTAGGGGCTAGGTTGTATGGTAAAGTCAAGTGGATGGCCACATGTCAAACACGTCAGCTTATTATTTACATTTCTATATCTAACTCATTTAGAATCGTAGGTTATAATTAATGCATATATTTAGTTAACTATAAATTAAGTATAATGGAAATTTTACTTCGACTTAAAAAAATATTTTTTATTTTTAACCGACTTCAAAAAAGGAGGAGGTTCTCTATTCGAATGATTTTTTTTTTTTTTTTTTAAATATTAAATATAAGTTAGGGGCTAGGTTGTATGGTAAAGTCAAGTGGATGGCCATATGTCAAACACGTCAGCTTATTATTTACATTTCTATATCTAACTCATTTAGAATCGTAGGTTATAATTAATGCATATATTTAGTTAACTATAAATTAAGTATAATGGAAATTTTACTTCGACTTAAAAAAATATTTTTTATTTTTAACCGACTTCAAAAAAGGAGGAGGTTCTCTATTCGAATGATTTTTTTTTTTTTTTTTTTTTTTTAAGATAATGATGAGAGAAGGAGTTACACCAAAAAAGGTGCAACCCCTAAAGGCCTGGGTTGGCCCCTCCATCGTGAAAAGAAGAAGAAAGAATTTTATGGGTTGGGCGGGGGTCGAAGGTATTCAGGATACGGGTCTTAAATAGCTGAAGGTTATAGGTCGCGGAAAGATGGTGGCAGGGAGCGAGTTCCAGTCTCTGAGGTCAAAGGGATAAAAGAGTTGGCGAAAGCGCTTGTTCGAAATTTATCCAATTTGACAGCGAAGGGGTGCTGAGCGTTAGAAAACCGCGTGCTTCGCGCAAAGAGGGCATTAGGGGATAATTGATTTCAGCTCGACTGAACAGACACCGTGATAGTATCTGTAGTACAGGGAAAGGGCAGAAACGGCTCTTCGGTGAGCCAAGTCGAGTGAGTTGGTTAGAGCCGGTTCTCCTATTAGTTTAATTGCTCGCTTCTGAATTGCATCCAGTGTGGCAAGAGAATGCTTGGAGGCACCCTCCACAGATGAGAGCCATATTCGAGACAGGGACGAATTTGAGCCTTATACAGCATAAGGAGTTGACTGGGAGTATACTGTGTCTAGACCTAAATAGGAGACCAAGCCGCGCGCTGCAGCTTTAGCAGTGGTTGAGATATGGTCATTCCATGAAAGGTCAGACCTCTAGAGTTACGCCTAGCATTGAGATTTTTTATCCCTGAATTCTAGTGAGTTTGAGTCGAATGATATATTTGGGAGGTTTCGTCGACGCGCCTAGAAATAAGGCAACACTGAGTTTTCCCTGCATTGAAGTTAACTAAGTTTTGGATCCCCAGTTTTTTAAGTTTGCATAAGTCTAAATTAATTGAAGAGGCAATGTCTGCACGGTTTTTATGCGATGCAGGGGCGTTATGTAGGGTGCTGTCATCTGCGTAACAATGTACCGGATTGGAGGCAAGTTTAGAAGGTCGTTGATATAGATAAGAAAAGCGTAGGGGAGATAACCGATCCCTGAGGAACTCCAGCGTTGGTGCGGAAGGGGAAGATGATATTCCATCGATGACAACCTTAATACTACGGTCTGAAAGAAAACTTTCGAGCAACTTACAGAGTTTCTGTGCAAGGCCGACGGAGGTCAATTTGGCAAGAAGATTTGTGCCAGACCATATCGAAGGCTTTTGAAATGTCTAAAGCTACCGCGAGGGCCTCATTCCCGGCCTCCAAGGTTTTGTTCCAGATATGAGTTACATATGCTAGGATGTCACCTGTCGACCGGGATTGCCTGAAGCCGTATTGCCTATCGTGGATAAATTTATTTGACTCTAAGTGTCGTAGAACTTGCTCGTTGATGGCCTTTTCCATAATTTTGGATAAGACAGAAGTGATTGCTATGGGTCGATAGTTTTTTGCGTTGGAAGAATCGCCTTTTTTTCTTAATTGGTTGGATTCTGGCTGTTTCAGGCTTCCGGAAATATTCCAGAGTTATAGGAGAGATTGTATAATTTGGATAGTATAGGAGCAAGTTCAGGGGCACATTTTTTAATGAGAATGGCAGGGATATCGTCGGGGCCAGCAGAAGATTTGTTCTTTAGATTCTGATGATCTTTAGAATTGCTGGTATCCTGAAAACAGTATCTGACATTATATTAGTACTGAGGGGGTATGTGGGTGGTTCAAGCCCTTTGTCGTCCAGGTTTGAGTTGGACGCGAAATATGAGGCAAAAGCTTCGGCTTTGTCGGGGGCGTCAATGGCTATCGAGTTGTCGGAGAGATTGAGAGGTGGAAATGATGAGTTTGTAAAATTTCTTTTACATACTTATCAAGGGACCAGAATTGGTTTGAATTTGCTGGGCAAGCTGCTAGCCTGTCAGCTTTTTCTGAATGAAGGACTTCATCGCATTATCGATTGTTTTTTTACAGTGGGCGCGGGCTTTAGTGAGGAGAACGCGATTATCCTCTGATGGTGTCGAAGACCAATTATAGAAAGCATGATTTTTTTGTTTAACTGCTTCGGAGCAAGACTTATTGAACCAGGGCTTGGAGTCCTGTTTTCCAATTACCCGTTTGAAAGGGACATATAACTCAATGCCCATTTGAATCACTTCCGAGAATGCAGAGGCACATTCGGTGGCATTTTGTTTCTGAAGCAGTAATCATTCCATGGGAAAGAGCCGAAGAAGTTACGCATTTCATCCCAGTTGGCTTTTAAGAAAAAGCCTTGCATTCTTTGCATTGGATCCAGTCTACCTTCCGATTGGTCCCATTTTTTTTATAGGTATTAGACCTTTTTTGTTAGGTTTGTTCAGGACTAACTTCTTTGTTTATGAACCGATTTCGATGATTCTTTTTTTATTGGAAAGGGGGTATCTTAGGGATGGTGTCATATTAATTTGGTCAAGTTCTGATTATATGATCACTATTAATAACATCACTAAAAAAGAGAAAAATAAAAATAATTTTTAAGAAAAAATAAAATCGACTTCAAAAAATTAAATGCAACATATATAAAAAATTTTTAAGAAAAAATAAAAACCGACTTCAAAAATTAAATGCAACAAATATAAAAATAGACTAAAAGGTATAAAATAATTATTATCTTATTTAGTTACAACTAAACGACGTAATATTAACACGAAATTACTTTTTAAAGTCGGTGCCAAACAAACTATACCTATAAGCGAGCGTACCCGCCAAACGTACTAAGTAAGATCCGTCGAGTGCGATTCATAAAAGGTACATGTTTGGCACCAACTTCAAAAAGTAATTTCGTGTTAATATTTCGTCGTTTAGTTGTAACTAAATAAGATAATAATTATTTTATACCTTTTAGTCTATTTTTATATTTGTTGCATTTAATTTTTTGAAGTCGGTTTTTATTTTTTTCTTAAAAATTTTTATTTTTCTCTTTTTAGTGATGTTATTAATAGTGATCATATCATCAGAACTTGACCAAATTAATATGACACCATCCCTAAGACACCCCCTTTCGGATAAAAAAAGAACCATCGAAATCGGTTCATAAACAAAGAGGTTAGGTCTAAACAAACCTAATAAAAAAGGTCTAATACCTATGAAAAAAAATCGAAAAAAAAAATGGGACCAATCGGAAGCTAGACTGGACCCAATGCAAAAAAATTTTCAAAATCGGTTGACAATTGGCGGAGATATGAGGTAACATAGGCACAAAAAAAAAAAAAAAAAAATTCAATCGAATAGAGAACCTCCTCCTTTTTTGAAGTCGGTTAAAAATACACTAAAAGGTATAAAATAATTATTATCTTATTTAGTTACAACGAAACTAGGAAATATTAACATGAAATTACTTTTTTAAGTCGGTGCTAAACAGATACCTTTTATGAATCGCACTCGACGGATCTTACTTAGTACGTTTGGTTGGCACGCTCGCTTATAGGTATAGTTTGTTTGGCACCGACTTCAAAAAGTAATTTCATGTTAATATTTCGTAGTTTAGTTGTAACTAAATAAGATAATAATTATTTTATACCTTTTAGTGTATTTTATTTGTTGCATTTAATTTTTTGAAGTCGGTTTTATTATTTTCTTAAAAATTATTTAGTTGAAAAGTTTTTTTGAGTTAAAAATGTAATTATAAAGGCTAATCAAATAAAAATTTCATTTTCATGATTACAGTTAGATATATATACCTACATGTGTTAAACTTCAAAACTTCATATCTATTTGTTGTGTATTAGAAATAAAATTACATAAATTTAGGAAAGCGTTATGATGAAGTCAGATGTGTTTAATCGCGCTATATTTTATTATTTTTCTTGGCGCTAGTGGGAAAAAATACTATGTTTTATTAAGCGTAAAGTGACATTCTGCTTATAATACACAGGGTACTATTTAAATTAATTAAGACTGAAAATGTATTATAAATAAAGTGTAATTAATCTAAAGAGCTTAAAATAGATGGAAACTATAAATAAGGCTTAGGAAATGTTTGGCGATAGTCTCATATTATTGGGCTAGTCTTTAGTCTCCACCCATAATCACGACCTCGCACCTTTGCTCCAATTTGTAATCCATCAGCTGCTACTCTAACTGCATATTCTATTTGTCTCCCGGCCGTTGGTCAGCCTCATGGCGGTAGCTTAAATAAACTTCCCGACAGAAATCAATTATCATGTTGTGTATTTTTTGTCGTTTTGGCCAAAGGCGAATTAGCCGCACGCTATTTCGGACCAGCTGGTGTCCTTGTGAATGTCCTATCGATGAACTCGCTGTCGAAATGTATGACAGAATTCGCAGAAAATTTAATTTAATTTTGATACGCTCAAACATCTACCATATAAAATTGGAGACAAAATTTACTCTTAAAAATATTCCTAGTAAAATAAATACACATGTGAAAGATTATTTGTAAAACAAATGAAAAAATGAGGAAAATCCACCAACAAATTAAAAGATGAAAAAATAATTTAAAAAAAAAATAAAACCGACTTCAAAAAAATTAAATGCAACAAATAAAATAATAATAACTGAAAATAATATAAAATGCACTAAAAGGTATAAAATAATTATCTTATTTCGTTACAACTAAACCACGAAATTGTTACATGAAATCACTTTTTGAAGTCGGTGCAAAAATTAACATTTTATGAACTCGACGGATTAGTAGTACGTTTGGCTGGTACGCTCGCTTATATAGCTTGCTTAGCACCGACTTCAAAAAAGTGATTTCATGTAACAATTTCTTCGTTTAGTTGTAACGAAATAAGATAATTATTTTATACCTTTTAGTGCATTTTATTTGATTTTTGAGTTATTATTTTATTTGTTGCATTTAATATTTTTTCAAGTCGGTTTTATTTTTTTTATAAAAATTATTTTTATTTTACTCTTTTTAGTGATGTTATTAATAGTGACTTAATATAATACTTTGCATGCATCTCGTAAGAGAAAGATTCGGGCGAATGAATCAGAAAATAATAATAAAAAAATTCAATTCATAAATATAGAAATTCTCTCGAAATGTTTGCGGGTTTTAAATTAATTTTTTATTTAAGATTTTGTTTTTTATAAAATATTTTAATTATTATCATTTCTATTATTTGCTAATAAGAATTGGAGATTTACGTTATTTCGTCATTGATCATATCATAAGAACTTGACCAAATTAATATGGGACCACCCCTAAGGTAGCCCCTTTTCAATAAAAAAGAATCATCGAAATCGGTCCACCTGACAAAAAGATCTCGCTGAACATACATAAAATAAATAAATAAATAAATAGTTAGGTATCTTGACTATCCTGGAGCTATACTGATCCAAATGCAGAAAGAATCATTAAAATCGGTTCATAAACAAAGAAGTTATGCCTGAACAAAGATAACAAAAAAATTTAATACCAATGAAAATAAGCTGACGTGTTCTGATGTGGCCATCCACTTGACTTTATCATACAACCTGTCCCCTCATTTATATTTAATAAAATTATTTATAATCATGTAGGG
This sequence comes from Forficula auricularia, assembly GCA_024734495.1. Lineage (NCBI taxonomy): Eukaryota > Metazoa > Arthropoda > Insecta > Dermaptera > Forficulidae > Forficula > Forficula auricularia. The sequence continues at coordinate 24,130,896 of JALMQS010000153.1, read as the reverse complement.
GGGGGTTAGTTTTAGACTCATGGGACCCACTGATTATGTATACAAAATTTGGTTGAGTTTGATAAATGGCCAAGATTTTCATTTTTTGACCCCCCCCCCATTTTGGATGGTTAGATTTTGCATTTTTAGACTTCTGTTTTTTATGAAATTTCGTATTTGTATCAAAGGTTTTCTAACTTAAAATGATTGCTATAGAACGTTTATATATTTTACCCCAAAAGGATTTGGGAGGAGGAGAAAAGTTGTATAGAATGTGATTTCAGACAACTTCTGTTTAAAGAAATTATAAAAAAATAAAAACCAAGGGGAAGGGTCAAAAAATGAAAATTCTAAGCGCTTTGAACCAAACCCAACCAAAATTCGCATACATAATCTGGAGGCCCCAGAAGACTAGAAATTCAAAAACTTGCCACTCCAAGTGGGGGGGGGGGATTAAAATTTCAAGCCTTTCGGACCAAACTCAACCAAGTTTCGTCTACATAATCTGATCGAAGGCTGGTCCAGGGGAGAGGATAAGTTTGGTTGGATGGAAGGAGATTAGAGAAGACTAGCATGATGCCGGCAGGCTAGAAACGTCTATTTTTAACCGACTTCAAAAAAGGAGGAGGTTCTCAATTTGACTGATTTTTTTTTTTGTGTCTACGTGTCTCCTGATATCTTCGCACAGCTGTAAACCGAATTTGATGATTGTTTTTGCATTGGGTTCAGTCTAGTTTCCGATTGATCCCGTTTTTTTTACTTTATCCAATGCGAAGCATGGGGAAAGTATTGTAATCGGTCTCGTGACGGTTTTGCCAAAAATTACATGGGGTCTCGTCGAGAGGCCAAAAAGTGCCATTTTTTCATTTAGTGCGTGCGGATGTATGTATGTATGTATGTTATCGTTTTTTGGCCCACGATTTTTTCCACACCGTTGCACCGATTGAAATGAAATTGAAAACCTACCATTAGTTTAACAAAATGAAGCGCTGATTAGTTTTTGGTACATATCGGCCCACAAACATTAGTACTTTATTTCAGTACTTTTTTAGTTTTTCTAAATATCTTGAAAATGACTTAACCAATTTTGATGAAATTTAATATCCTAATTAAGTACCTTGGGGACCACAAAAAGGTTAAATAAAGTTTTTAGTAAAATTATATTTTAAAGTACTTTACTCTAGAGTAATATAGTACTTTTTTAATTTTTATATTTTAAATTCTTTAAAATTTATTCATTGGATCGTTTTAATATAGCTCATTTAACCTTGCTTAAGTAAGAATGGATAGGCTTCTCCTCTGTGAAATGCTAAAAATTTGGGAGGAAATTTTATCAGTAACCATAGCAACTGCGTTGTTTTCTTATCCGTTACTTTTGCTGAAGACAGAGAATCGAGTTAAAATCAAAAATAGCGATTGATTCTCATCTAGTACTTGAGGAATAACCATTCTATATTGAATTTTTGACGTTTCGGTTTTTATTGGTAACCATTGCTGAAGACATAGAGGAATCGGGTTAAAATCAACAATAGCGATTGATTCTCATCTAGTACTTGAGGAATAACCATTCCAAATTGGATTTTTGACGTTTCCGTTTTTTTTGGTAACCATTGCTGAAGACATAGAGGAATCGACTTAAAATCAGAAATAGCGATTGATTCTCATCTATTACTTGAGGAATAACAATTCTACATTAGATTTTTGACCCTTCGATTATTATTGGTAACCATTGCTGAAGACATGGAGGAATCGACTTAAAATCAAAAATAACAATCGATTATTATCTAATACTAGAGGAATAACCTTATTGCATTCCATTTTTGATGTTTTGACTATTAATGGCAACTTCTACTGAAAACGTGGAAGAATCGACTTAAAATCAAAAAGACTAAATTCTTTTATGGCAAACAACTCAATCCTTTTATTAGTCTTCAATAGATCGCATTATATCGAATTAGCCCCAATGAAGAAAGCGCAAAACGATTCTACTCTGCTTAACAAACCAAAAGTTATTGAAAGATACTTAAATGAACTTTAACTTTAATTTATTAATTTTTCAGTTTGAATTAAAAACAATTAAGTTTTAAAGGTCGTACTTAATCTTGAGACTTAGTTTTATAGTAGTCCACAGAGGAGAATTCCTCCTACGTTGAGAGCCCGTGCTTTTAAGACTTAGGTTAACTTATAAGTAGATTCTCTTTTAGATGGGCTGGAAATTGGTATAACATTTTAGAATAATAATTTCAACTAATCAACAAATTTCCAGATTCGCTTTACAATGATTCGTCTTATATTAAAATCAATTCATTCTCAGCCGAGTTGCTTGCATCCCACTATTGATAATTAGAATGTTCTTGCGGAGAATACTGGAAAAGTTGACTTCGCACTAGACGAGACGAGACGAGGTTTGAGAAAACATCGTTTTGGTCTCGGTCTCGTATCGTTAAGCCTAGTACACACAAGTAGATATGTTGCGCGATTTTGGTCTCTGTGACGTCTTAGTTTGTCTACGTAGAAATGTCTATAGAATAATCCCCGTCTACGGGCTTGTTGCGAGACCAAAAATCGCAGGTCTAAAGTCGGAATGGGAGACCGCACGCAACTTTAGACATGTTACGCAACATTTTGACAGTATGGACGTCTCTCGGGGTCTAAAGGCGAGACACGTCTTAGTCTGTCTCCAGCTACCGATTGGGTCCTCCATGGTGGACTGCGAAGATGAGACAGAAATTCACACCGTAGTGTGGACGCTAGACGAGACAAAGAACGGTGTCTCTAGACGGCCTATAGACAGTGTCTCTGAGACCGTCTCTAGACGGTCTATAGACAAATCGCACAACATGGTCTACTAGTGTGTATTAGGCTTAAAGTCTGATCTCGTTTGGTCTCGCCAAGTATCGTTTTTTATAGTAGTAGGTATAGTAAAAAAATATAAAAATAAATATTCCTAACTAATATTAAATTTGTTAGTTATTAAGAAAAAAGTTGGCATTGCCCGTACAGACAAATATAAAAGTTGACTGAAATTTCATACAAACTAATCTTAACGTGGATATTTCATTGTGATTAATGATTCTAATTTTTTAGGAAGTACGAATCATTAGTTGGCAACAACTTGGGTAACCAGCAGAAAAAAGAAGGAAAGAGAGCTACTATCATAAATCAAAGAAAACTATAGTTTTCGAAACAAAGTTGTAAGTTGTTGTGTCTTATGAGTAGTAAGTTGGCCGTAAAATAAACTCAATTGAGCTTTCAAAGAATTTATGTAAAATTAGGCGATAAAACATTCACTTCTTGGGAGTGATATATTTTAGAACATTAAGAAGAATGACATCTCTTAAGGTTAATTTAGGCCAGCCGCGAGCGGGCTTGCACTCGCATGCGGGCGGCACTTTCAAGGGGCGGCAAACACAAGAATTAATGGATTTTTCCTAAATAAAGTAAATAATTAAAAAAAAATTACAGAATTTCTTCATTTAAAAGAACTAATATTATTTGTTTTTGTTAAGGATAAATAAATTGAATTGCTTCTTGCAAGTAATTTATTTTATTATTCAAATGGTTAATCCAAATATTTCGAGAGCGCTCTCGGCATCTCTTCCTGAGTGGAAACTGTGGGACCACACAATAGGCAAGTCAGTGAGTTATTATTAATTACAGATGTCAAAAGATACTCACCCACTCCCCCACCAATGTGCCGACCCCATCAGTTTGTACAGAACATTGATAAAAGCTTGATTACACAACACACACATACATATATATATATATACAAATATATATACAAATTCAAATGAAAAATGAGATAACATGAGAGTATATACAATTATTTACATCTCTTTATAATGAACTCCGAAGATTGTAAAAATGAAGAATCGTCCTTGGTTTTTGAAGTCTTGTAAGAAGTCATCCATAATACCTAAACATATATCTAACAGCCTTTCGAATGTTTACCATATTTAATTAATAACAATAAACTAATTAATAGATTGGATGGTAAATTGCAAAATTTTCAGTTTTACATGTTAAACTTGGAGATCAGAGACACATATACAACGGTGCATAAACTTACATTGAATTATAATTCATTGAGGGATAAGTTGATACAACTAGGAGTGGAATTGAAATTTATTTGTGTTTGTAATTTGAATTGTAAAAAATGTAACTATGATATTGTAAAGAACCGAAAACACTTAAAGATTAAGTTGAGTAAATTGAAAAATGAAAAGGGCTTGATTGGAGTTTTTTTTTTTTTTTTATAAATTTTATTAAACCAATTATTTTACATGAATTTATGCATACATTGTTTTTGAGCTTCGATTCCGGAGATTACTTCTCCACCATCGACTGTCCTTGATCATCTTTTAGTCCTTGTTTTTAATAAGAGGAAAAAACTAATTAAAGAAAAAAAACCTCTTTTCCGATAATTATTCCAATACCATATTGCGGAAATTAATCCATCCAATTAATTTCCCGTCCAATCCCCATCGTTCGCCCCCCCCCCTTGATTGGTGTTGAAAATGATCAGTCGAATGAGGAGTACTGAACCTATCGACAGTTGAAATTCCTGATAATGTACATAATGTTTTAAAATTTGGACCAAAATTTGTAATACCAACTACTAAATATGACCAGGGAATTACCATAAATGTTCTGGCTGATTGTGAGTATATTTTAACTAATAACATAGACTTGATTGGTGAAAATCTAAATAATATAAGGTCGTTAATTTGTAATATACTAATAAACTATAAAAACTATTTTAATTATAACAGCCCGACCTTACAAAAAGATAAAATCATGTATAAACAGATTAGGATGTGTTTAATGTGGTATAATTCCAATCGGTCAAGAGTGGTGATAACCAAGTCAGACAAGGGAAATGTAACTGTAATAATGGAGAGAATGGAATATGAAAGTAAAATGGAAATTATGTTAAATGACACCCGTAATTATGAAATATTGAAAACAGATCCAACAATAAAAATAGCAAATGGGTTGAATAGATTGTTAAAGGGCATATCTAAAAATAACAATAATAATGACCTCATGGATACGTTGATCACAAAAAATCCAGTCACCCTTCGCATATATGAAGTACCAAAAACACATAAAGAAAATGTACCCTTAAGATTAATAAACTCAACTATTAATGGTCCCTTATATAAACTGTATGAAATACTTGTCGATTATCATTTCAAATATGAGCAAACACAATAATAGAAACATAAAAGACTCGTTTCATGCTTATAGCTTACTTAAAGATATAGAGCTGGAGACTGGTACGATATTAGTCTCATTTGATGTCGTGTCGCTTTTCGGTTCAATACTAACAGAGTAGACGTTACAGTTGATCAAGAAATATTGGCTTGTGGTAGTTGACTTAACTCCATTAAGTCTAGAGGAATTCATAAAAATCACAGAGTTCTGCCTAAATAATAGTTGTTTTAGATATAGGGATAGATATTACAAACAAATAAAAGGATTGGGTATGGGCATTAGCATGGCTCCAGCATTAGCTAACCTGGTTATGTATGATTTTCATGAGACGGTGATAGCCCGACTTCGGCCTCAATTTTTCTATCAATATGTTGATGACGCCATAACAGCCATCAACGAAGATAACATTAAAAAATTCCTAAGTGAAATTGATAATTATAATAAAGACATTAAGTTCACATATGAGGTCGAAGTCGATGGTAAGCTACCGTTTCTTGATATGGAGCTAATTAACAACAATAACAATTTACTTATAAACTGGTACAAAAAACCTTATGCGAGTGGTGTAATGCTAAACTTCAATTCAAATAGTCCCCCCACTCATAAGATCAACGTAATTAAAGGTTTATTATGGAGAATGCTAAAATTAAGCAATAAATATTTTTGGAAAGAAAATATAGTCAGATTTAAAAAATTGCCAGTTGTAATAATTACCTCCCATCATTAGATAAGCAGGACGATACACGAGACCTTGAATAAGATAACAAGATCAGTACCTGTGGTTAATGAAGCTAAAATTGACAATTCTCAACCAGGGAGGCTACAGGTTATGACTTTCACACCCGTGTATCATAAGCTAAATTGTTGTTCTCCAAATATAAAATAGATCTAGTGCCAAAAATAGGCAATAATTTGTCTTTCCTTTTCAATAACAAAGACAAAATAGAAAAAATCAATCAATGTAATGTAGTTTATAAAATATCTTGCATTGATTGTAATAAAATTTATATAGGCACAACAGGTAGACCTATGGAAAAAAGATTATATGAGCACAAAAGATCTGTGATTAAAGAAGAGAACAACAACCAATCAGCATTAGCACAATATGCGCGGACTGAGGGTCATAATTTTGATTTTTTAAATTTTAATATAATTGACTATGAAAAAAATAAAACAAAACGTTTTTTCAAGGAATCGTGTTTCATCCAACAAAGCCTGAAAAACACAGTAAATTACAAGGTAGACATGGGTTTTTTTAATAAGGGAATACAACATTTTAATAGAAATGACAAAAAAATAAACATTTATGCTTTTTTTATTAATTAATTCTGCGTGCCAAAAAACGTAGACAATATTGTGGTCGTTGACCTTCCCTTGACTGGTCATTAACATAATTAGTTCATGTTAAATTTAAACCAGCTCGAGTACTGATTAATTTTTGATTTTTTAAATTTCTTTCGGACTTCGTTAAAAAGAGATGAAAATAATTGTATATACTCGCATGTTATCTCATTTTGAATTTGTATGTGTATATATATATGTATGTGTGTGTTGTGTAATCAAGCTTTTATCAATGTTCTGTACAAACTGGGGGAGTGGGTGAGTACCTTTTGACATCTGTAATTAATAATAACTCACTGACTTGCCTATTGTGTGGTCCCACAGTTTCCACTAAGGAAGAGATGCCGAGAGCGCTCTCGAAATATTTGGATTAACCATTTGAATAATAAAATAAATTACTGGAAAGAAGCAATTCAATTTATTTATCGTAAACAATAAAAAATTAATATATCCAGTACACACCAAGCCAGCAAAATTCATATGAACTAATATTATATCAACAAATGTATATAATAAATATTATCGAAATAATAAAAAAAGTAAATATGGGAGGAGGCGTTGTCACAGTTTTGCAGACAGGCTTGTGACGAGCCTGGGTTAATTAACTTTCACTTTTATTTTTCAAATATCAATTCTTAATCTTTCAAATAGACACACGTGTCGGTTTATCCAATTTGTTTCAGTCTTCAGGGTCGTAGCTCTCCTTCCATCAAATATCGAAAGCTATAAATATAAATAAGCTATAAATATAAGTAAAAAACAAATTGCCATTTTATCAGTTGGTTTATAATTTCAAATGAAATATCTATGATTATAGGTAAGTATAAGTAAGTTAAAGAAATAAGAAATAAATTAGAGATTGTCTTTTTTTTCAATTTAAATGAATTTATATAAATATGTAGTAATATATTATTTTCATTGTATTATTTAAAGAAATAAATATAATTCTTTTTAACTGATTAATCAAAATAAAAAAATACACATGATGGAACTTACAAAGTATGGTCAAGTATTGTAATCGTGCATGAAAAAGTGTTTTTTCCTTCTTTTTTTCGAAATTTCTCAAAAACGGCGGATACTATTTTAATTAAAAAAAATTGAGCGAAACCATGGCCTTTCGGTCTACAAAAAGCTCTAATAAGTGAACATCGAAAAAATTATATTTTTCAAGATAATAATTGTTTTGTCAAAATGTCTGTTAGTTTAAGTTAAGGAATTCCGCTACCTAGGAAGTAAAATAACATGGGATGGGAGGAGCAAAAACGAAATTAAATCAAGAATTGCCCAAGCAAAAATGGGGTTTAATTCAAAACAAAAACTACTATGCTCCTCCTCAATCAGCTTAGCAAACAGGAAGTTGCTATTGAAGACATATGTATGGAGCATAGCCATGTACGGGTGTGAAACCTGGACAATTGGAAAAGCGGAGAGAAAGAGATTGGAGGCTTTCGAAATGTGGTGCTACAGAAGAATGATGAATATCAAATGGATGGATAAAATTACAAATGAAGAAGTTCTTGGAAGAATCGGAGAAAGAAGAACCTTGTGGAAGAGTCTGAAGAAGAGAAGAGGTCAGATGATGGGGCACACACTGAGACATGGGGGACTGCTTAGGGATATCTTGGAGGGGGAGGTGGGAAAGAAAAGGGGAAGGGGAAGAACCAGATTAGAATATTTCAACCAAATAATTGGGGATATGGGATGCCAGACATTTAGAGAGGTTAAACAGCTGGCGGGGGACAGAGTCGAGTGGAGACGGATTGTTGCATCAAACCAGTCTTAGGACTGTATACTCAATGATGATGATGATGATGTCTGTTAGTTAATCTGTCTGTTAGTCAGCTAGTTAGTCTGTGCATTACCAAATTTTTGTGGACGAGCTAGCTCAAAAGCTAGTCTGAATATCAAAACCAAATTCCACAAGTAGTTTTGGACCATTGAGATTAAGAGCTGATTAAATTTTGGTGCATATCGACGCAAAATTAAGGGGGGTGGAGGGGGTTAAAAATTAAAAATCTAGGCCATTTGAGCAAACTCTACCAAATTTTGTATACATAATCAGTGGGCCCACAGTAATCTAAAAATACAAAAACTAACCGCCCAAAATGGGTGGGGGGGGGGGGAGGGTCAAAAAAATTAAAATCTAGGCTCTTGTACCAAACTCAACTAAATTTTGCATACATAATCAGTGGGCCTCCAGGAGTCTAAAAATGCAAAAACTAAACCCCCTCCCCTATATGATTATAAATAATTTTATTAAATATTAAAAATAAGTGAGGGGCCATGTTATATGGTAAAGTCAAGTGGATGGCCACATCAGAACACGTCAGCTTATTTAATTTTTAAATTACCCTCCCTGCAACCAAGCTATTTTTTTTTAATTATATTTCTATAGGAAGAAATCCAAGAAGGTAGTCCGTTTTTAAGTTAATTAGTTTTGTATATTTATTAACACTTAATTAGATCCCTTATTTATTGTATGTACAAATTCCGACGTACCTACATTATATTTGAAGTATAAAGAAGAATGCAAGAGAATGAAAACAATGAATTACATAGAGGAGGATTTTAAAATTTTAGATTTAATATCTGAGATTTTCCACAAACGAGTCGAATAAAAAAAGGAAATTTTCAAACTTAATGAACAATAAACGTTTTCTACTCCAGTATAGGACCTCTTTCTGGACGTCTATAAAATAAAATACCTCTCAATGTTCACTTTTTTACTTTCACATTTATATTCTATAGAATACAATGGGAGAGTATTGTGATGGCCAGTCTGGGTCCTGACTCTTTGAGAGCTTGTATCTCAGAGATGAAAAAAGTTAATTTCATTTTGTAACTTCTAGGTGGAAGGAATCGTTGTCCTTAATAGTTGGAAACCGGAGTTAGGACATAAAACCAGAAACTGTGGTCCCCAGAGGCCAAAAAGTGGTCCAGAAATCATTGGTCAGTGCATATGTATGAACCCACCCCTGGGTTTCGCAACCATAAGTCTCAGAGCTACAAAATTCAAAACTTAAGCTCGATATAGGCTAGCAGGAGTACAGCAAGCTTCTGGTTGAAATCAAAAAACCTTAAGTGGACATTTACATGACAATTTTTTCGTTTTTTTTTTTTTTTTTTTGATTTTCTCAAAAACGGCTCTAACGATTTTTTTAATTGTACATTTATCAAATGCCATGAGTTTTAGTTGTGTCAAATTTTTAAATCCGATTAAAAAAGACGAAGGGTTTGTAAATTAGGAGTGTCGTAAAATAAATATAGTTCATATCTCGTCTTCGGAAAGTCGCAGAGCCTTGAAATTTAAACCTTACAGCTATCTCTAGGCTACAAGAAGGATAACAAGATTTTGGCTAAAATAGAAAAACAGGAAGTTGATTTTTATATACGTAAGAATGTACCCCCTAAGTCTCAGAGATAGGAAATTCGAAACTTAAGCTTGATAAAGGCTAGAAGGAGTAGATCAAGCTTTTAGTTGAAATCGGAAGAACGGAAGTGGACATTTACATGAAAGATTTTTTTTTTGATTTTCTCAAAAACGGCTCCAACGAATTTTTTTTAAAATTAGTATATTTATCAAGTGTCATGGGTTAATAGTTGTGTCAAATTTTTAAAAAAATCGTTTGAGCCGTTTTTGGAAAAACAAAAAAACGAAATAAAGGAAGGGGTGTAAATTGGTAGTAACGCGCTGACCTCAAATAAATGAAAATGTGAAAGTTGTGTGGTGAACACACCAGTTGATTATTTATAGGTACTAATCAATTAGCCTAAAATTAAGTATTTAGATTTAAGAATGATAAGGCATTTTGTTTATATAAAAGGTATAACATTTCTTAGTTAATTTAATTGGTGTTAGGAGTTAACAAAATGTTTCCTTTAGAAAGATTATATCCCATTCTAGGCAAGTTTAATTTGTTTCTATAATAATCATAGAATAATCAGTTCTTGGTCTGTTTTGAAACAACCACCAAGCCTATTCTTTCACATCCCTAAAAGTTGTATATTTTTTATAATTTGGGAAAAATTTAATCTACTTCTTTCTCTTCCGCCTTCCTTTCCCGCCTTATTCTTCAAAAATCCCCCTAGTCTCAACGTGGTCCCTATTATTTGAGCTCTTCTTTTACTCAATTTTTTTTCTCTTTTCAATAATCATATCAAGAAATTATTTATTACCTGTACTCTTGTCGAGGAATCGTAGAAAATTCCTTCTCCTGTCAAAGTATTTTCAAAAAGAAGAATTGATTAGATTTTGGGATTTCTAGCTTGAGAACTTGGAGAAAAATATAAAAAAAATCAAATTATTCTATTCCAAGCTTTCAAACGGCTCTGGGTAATGATTTTAAATTGAATTTTAAAGTTTGTATTAATAAGCTGTAAGTTTCTGACAAATTTTAGCTATTGGCACGCAAGCTAGTATATTACATAGTTTCACCTTTTGAACAAATTTTAGCTTAATAGGTCGAGCTGTTGCCAACAATTTGAGGAGAGTGTAACAAGTCTTGAAAAAGTTTTAATCTTTTCCTCCAAATTGTAGTTTTGAATAAGCTGCAAGTTTCTGCCAAGTTTTGCTTGCTATTGGCACGCAAGCTAGAAGGTAAATATATTACTTAGCTGCACCTTTGGACCAAATTTTAGCTTTATAGCTCGAGCTGTTGCCGACAACTTAAGGAGAGTGTACCCAGTTTTAAAAACGTTTTCACCTTTTCATCCAAATTATGCTTTTGTTCTATGCTTACTTAATATATTTTTTCTAATAGTATCTGAAAATGAAAATGTCTAAAATTCACTTTTTTGACATTAATCACAAAGCTTATTGAGTTATACCTTGACCGGAATTTTGGATTTTTTTAAGAACCTGATTATTAATGATAATTAATATCCATACAAATTGATTTAAGAAAAAAAATTAAAACTAACGTTTAAAAGTTAATTTGTCTAATACCCATAATATATTTTGCTTACCTACCAGGAATTAGATCAAATAATGTGAACATGAATAACAACGATGGGAGCCTGTTTTCTAAACAATATTCTTATTTCTTTCTTCCCTTTTAATAGTTCACCTCCTATGACCTTCAACTATATGCGTTTTAATAAATTTTGATTAAGTATTAATACACATATTTGAAATATTGTGAAACATCTAATTTGTTTCAGTGAGTCTTCAATCCTTTGATCTTGGGTTAGGAATCGGATGGTCTATGCCTGCTGCGTCATATTTATCTCAAGACCACCCCAGAAGGATTGTGGGAGGCAATGATATTGAAATTGTAAATGGATTTTCCAAAACAGAACTAGCATGGATGTTTAGCTCCTTTACGCTTGTAACAATCATTGCATGTCTTATTTATCCTATTTTGATGAGAAAAACCAGTCCTCGGTCACATATAAAAATTGTTGGCTTTTTCAAAGTTGTTTTATGGAGTATTTTACTTTTTGGAGATGTGAAGGTAAACCCAAATATTTTTGAAATGAAAAAATAATTTTTATAAAAAAAAATAAAACCGACTTCAAAGAAATTAAATGCAACAAATAAAATAATAAAACTCAAAAATCAAATAAAATGCATTAAAAGGTATAAAATAATTATCTAATTTAGTTACAACTAAACGACAAAATATTAAGATGAAATCACTTTTTGAAGTCGGTGCCAAAAATATACATTTTATGAACCGAACTCGACGGATCTTACTTGGTACGTTTGATGGGTAAGCTCGCTTATATAGTTTGTTTAGCACCGACTTCAAAAAGTGATTTCTTGTTAATATTTCCATCGTTTAGTTGTAACTAAATTAGATAATTATTTTATAACTTTTAGTGCATTTTATTTGATTTTTGAGTTATTTTAGTTGTTGGATTTAATTTTTTTAAAATCGGTTTTATTTTTTTTATAAAAATTATTTTTATTTTTCTCTTTTTAGTGATGTTATTAATAGTGACTTAATATAATACCTTGCATGCATCTCGTAAGAGAAAGCGTCAGGAGAATGAATCAGAAAATGATAATAAAATTCAATTCATAAATATAGAAATTCTCTCGAAACGTTTGCGGGTTTTAAAAGAATGTTTTAAGATTTTTTTTTATAAAAGATTTTATTTATTATAATTTCAATTATTTGCTCATAAGAATTGGAGATTTACGTTATTTCGTCATTGATCACACCATCAGAACTTGACCAAATTAATATGGGACCACCCCTAAGGTACCCCCTTTCCAATAAAAAAAGAATCATCTAAATCGGTCCAAGTGGCAAAACGTTCTCGCTGAACATACATAAAATAAATAAATAGTTAGGTATCTTGACTATCTTGGTGCTATACTGATCCAAACGCAGAAAGAATCATTAAAATCGTTTCATAAGCAATGAAGTTATGCTAGAATAAACATAACAAAAAAGGTCCAATACGAATGAAAAAAAACGGGACCAATCGGAAACTATACTGAGCCCAATGCAAAAAAAATCATCAAAATCGGCTCACAATTGGTCAACATATCAGGTAACATAGAAACAAAAAATAAAAAATAAAAGAAAGAAAAAAAATTCAGTCGAATTGAGAACCTCCTCCTTTTTTGAAGTCTGTTAAAAATAAGATAAATAATAAAGAAACTTTTTTTTTTAGGTATTATGGTATGTTTTCGCTAGGGCATTTTTTGGCCTCGCATTCCCTGTTATAGGTTTGGTTATATTATATATTGAAGAGATCACAGAAGCCTACAATCGAGGTTTCTTTCTTTCATTCTGTGATTTAAGTTTGAATGCTGGCGTTCTCACAGCTTTCGTTCTTGGGTCCAGTCTTGAATTCCATATCAATTTGATAATATTATTTTCTCTTTCGCTCGTATTCTGGGCGATATGTTTTTTACTGCCTGAGTCACCGATATGGTTAAAAAATCATGACCTCACGGAAACTGCTTTCATAAATCTGAAAAGACTGAGGCCGAAAAATTATGACTTGACATCAGAGATGAACGATATCGATAAATATCTTTCTAAATCTGTTAAACTAGAAACAACATTGCTAAAAAATTTAAGTCTAATACTTTCAAACAGGTCAGTATTACATTAACTCTAAATACACTTTTAGCACATGACGATCATAAACATATAAAATTAAAATAATTCTCAAATATTTGATGAGCCCTACACCGAAACAATCGTTATTTTTCAAATTCACTAGTATTTATTTCACCTGTATTTAATGCATACAATTAGATCCTTCGATAAAAAATGTATAACTATTAATTGCAAAAATATGTGCCTGCCAGTGGTAAATATAAAATAATTCATTATAAAATAGAAAAACAAAAACGAAATCTCATTTCATTTTTTTTTTCAAGTTGATTTATTAATTTCCTGAGTTTCTGATTATTTTTAAGTTAATTATCGAATCGCCCGTAAAGAGTCCGCGTAGTCTCTTTGCAGATCTCTAGGGATGGAGACAGCGTGTTAGTAATTGTTGAAAACCTGTTATGTAAATGTGAGCGTCTGCTCTGAATATACTAAATTCTCAGCCATCAACATGTGGAGAAAGAGAAACAAAGAGGTTGTCTTCTGCTTGATGCAAATAAACATACACACATATATATCGAAATTATATATCTGTATATATATTAATATATGAAAGATATTAATTTGCCGATCGTAATAGATTCAAATTTACTAGAAAATTATAAAATGGTGTCACCTATTAAATCCGATGGAATGAAATATTTTTAATTATATGTCAGAGGGGTTAATTTTCACCGCCTCGGGAATCGAACCCGAGTGCCACTAACAGCAATCCGGGCCATCTGCCTCACCTGCGAACCTCTCTGACATATGTAATCGCGTAAACTCGGGTTCGATTCCCGAGGGGGTGAAAAACAACCCCTCTGACATATAATTAAAAATATTCCATTCCATCGGATTTAAAAGATGACACCATCTAATTTTCTACTGTATATATATATTATTTATTTGTTTGAGACTATACTTTCGAAGACTTGGTCTTCATCATCAGTCTTTTTTAATTATAAATATTATTTTTCATGGTGTTAATACCGTATGAATATTGAAAATTTTGGATCTTTATTTAGCTGGGTGCCAGTTAAAATATATGTGTGTATGTTTATTTGAATCAAGCAGAGGACAACCTCTTTGTTTCTCTTTGTGAATCAACAACTCTGCTATTCTCGGCAAAACAAATCAAGGCTCAGACAAAGCTGTATGTCTGAGTGATGTTATGTTTTCTCACCGCCAGGTTCGCTGTCATGTGTTCCCCCACCAGTGGCGCACCATTACCCCTTGTCGCGCTGAACTAATGAATGTCAACTTGGCGATAAATCATTATTTATATATATATATATATTATAATAAAAGAGAGCGGGAATTAAAATCGCTCATTTGAAAATATATAGTTCATATAAAAGGAGTGTCATTAAACATACTTTTTCAATTGACACTGTTTTTATACAGCAATACTTTTGGCTGAACCGAAAATCAGATGCCCTCATTTTTTTTCTTCACTGAAATACAAGATGCTTTTATCACTATTATTTATATCCGACGATTGGCTGTTCGGTTTTCAATGTATATTTGATTAGGAATAAATGGGAGCCCCAAACACACCCCGCCCGATGATTGGCGGTTCGGTTTTCAATGTGTGTTTGATTAGAAAAAAAATGGGAGTCCAAAACACACCCCGTCCGGACTTAACATTCGGAGGTTCGGTTAATATATAATTAGATAGTATTAGTAATCAATCAATTTCTCTAGAATTGCCCGTTTTGCTTATTTCCAATTACAAATATTTACTTGATTTTTAATGATGAAAACTCAAGACTACAAAACGAGTCGAGACACGCATGGACAAGTTGAGACGTGTTGGCGGATTAGTTTGCAAAAAAATGTTTTCTCGAATGTATATTTTGAATTATTTATTTTCTCTGATGAAAAAATATGAATTTCGTAAAAAATAAATATCGATTTATAAGATACATATTATTTTCATTTGCTTTTACCTGAAAAAGTTTCCTGAGAGTACAAAATACCAATCTTGAAAGGTTTTAGTTAATGAGCTGAAAATTGGTACGCAAATATCTTACAATGCACCAAATTTTATCAATCAAATTTAGGGAACGCGGTGTTGGTTTATAGTGAAACATTGTTAAAATTAAATTACGTTGAAGTTGGTGGTGTTTCACAAGGAGAAAAATTAAAATACAAAGATTTGTTTAGTTTATTCTATATATTTCGAGCTCTTAACTCATCGTCAGAACATTGACTGATGATAACATAAAATAATGAACAGAATTTAGCTTTTTACTTAAAAACGGTTCCTGAGAGTACAAAATGCCAATCTTGTAATTCTTTAGTTAATCAGCTTAAAATGGTACGCAACTATTTATTTTGCATTACAATGCACCAAATTTTAGCTTTTTATCTGAAAATGTTTCCTAAATATATATTCATTTTTTTCAGGACTATAATATTTTTTCATGATTATTTTCTTGTATTTGATTGAAGAGTAAAATATATAATTATAAAATTGACCGATGAAATAATAAAATTTCAATTAATTAACACATATTTAAGTTATTAGCTAATCTTAGTTGAAAATTTTCCATTGAGAAAGGGAGAAATTCTCCCTAAATTTTTGGGTTTGATTAAACGTTTAAAGATTGTTTTATAAATGATTTGTGTTTATTTTAACAATCAATATTTTTTTTTTTTAATATTATCAACTATCTTTTTTGATCAACAAAATCGGTAGAATTAGTATATTTTATCTGCGTCCCGGGTCAATTTTTTTCTTCAAATGTGGCCCGTGTAAGCCAAAAAGTTAGACACCCCTGGTCTAAGCAGACTTCTGATGTTCACCCATTGATTCAATTTCAAAAAATAAATTATTTTATCCTTTTTAGCAAATTTTTGAAGCTATATAGTTGAAAGAGACAATAAAAGAGTGTGTCTTCAGCTGGAATTATTTCATTTAGTATCGTCAAAGATTATGATTTGTATGGTAGTAGTGCGAGCCACAAGTGTAAATACCCACGGGGAAGCAAAATTACGATTCACGATGCCTTATTTCGTTTATTTACTGAAATTGTCCAGTTATTCTAGTTCTTCACTCATAGCGGACTTGGCCCGTAACATATGTATTATCATTTAACTGTATCATTCATATAAAACTTCATTCAAATATTTGTATATACTATTATCATATTTCTTTTTTGTTTTAGACATTTTTCGAAATCCATAATTTTGCTTATCTCACTTTTTCTCTTACAACAACTTAGTGGCATATCAGTTATGATGTATTATGCAGTGGAATTAGTCGATGAAAATGGTCCAGTTGATGAATTCTCTATGGTGGTCATGGAAGGTATATTTCATTTGAAATCTAATAATCTACTTAATAAATTTATTTTCTATAAATTATTTAACATAAAGTTTTCAAAACCAACCACGAAAATAAAATCGAGTGAAATTTTCCTCTTCAACAGCATAACATAGACTAATTCCACATTCCCTATTCTTTCTAGATTACAAAGTGGTTTTCTTACAGATTATAGGTATACTCAAATGAAAAAAGAAGCTTTGGGGATTTCTTGGGCTTGCCATAAATTTTCAAATTTTCTTCTGGGTAAAAATTTTATGATATGTATATTGTTAGGGTTTATCTAATATAATGAAAAGCCGGTCATATTTCATACAAAACATTTATTCAATTCATTAAAAAGATAGTTTATATGAATTAGCAGTCGAGTACCTCAGTCGGTGGTTGAAGAGATGAGACAATACGAGTATTCCTTGGAGAGGATCTTGGGGTCGCTGGGAGTAATACAACACGATATATCTATCTGTAACTCAAAATTGCTATGAAATTATGAAAGCCTACTTAGAAGATGTAATAAATCACTATAAACATAGGTTTAATGATATTTGCGAACATAAATATATATTTGTTCTTGTTGAAAATCCATGGCACATGACTAATGAAAACGTTATGGAATTAGCTAATAAATTCAGATTTGATTATAGATTACTTATTAATGAAATAATAGATATACGACATGATTGTAATTTACAGATGATATTTAACGATAAATACAGAAAGTCAAAATTATCCAGAATTTTGGAAAATTATAAAACAATTAAAAATTATTTTGACAATTTTTTATTAACTTATGTATGTGAATCATCGTATTGGAAAATAAAATTTATTACAAATTCATTCAAAAATCAACTACGACGCAGACCTTAATGATATCGTGAGAATCGATTGTACTAATTATGAGCCAGATTACCTCAAAAAAGGTTGAGTATCTCTGGACTAGAGCTTTAAAACTATCTCCACCAATGCAAATTTCATTCAAAACAGGCGGGGTGAAGCGTTAATTAAGTTTGTTTCCTTGTTTTTTAAGATGAATTTCATAGACCAGGATTTTTCCCAGCCTACACTAATCCTTCTTTTAATTTCATGTCATGATCTGTTTCCATAATTTATAATACAGAGAGAGTAAAAAAATTGGGATACGTATAAAAGGAAAAAATCTGCATTCATCACAAACGGTATTCAAAAGAATATTAAATATAAAGAAGACGAAGACCATATTGAATGTAAAAACGAAATAATATATTTTCATCAAAGCATAAATTATGGAGACAAACAGAATCAAATAACCGAATTATTAAATGATTATCTATTAGATTAAATGTAGGATGGGCAAGTCTATATTTTCAATTTTTGTAAAGAATGTAACTTATTTTGATTTATTTGTCCTTTAATCTAGCAAGACTAGACAAATAGAAGGAGTTAACATATAGTTATAAAAAAAATAAAACCGACTTCAAAAAAATTAATTGCAACAAATAAAATAATAAGAACTCAAAAATCAAATAAAATGCATTAAAAGGCATAAAATAATTATCTAATTTAGCCACAACTAAACGACAAAACATTAACATGAAATCACTTTTTGAAGTCGGTGCCAAAAATATACATTTTATGAATCGAACTCGACGGATCTTACTTGGTACGTTTGGTGGGTAAGCTCGCTTATATAGTTTGTTTAACACCGACTTCAAAAAGTGATTTCATGTTAATATTTCGTCGTTTAGTTGTAACTAAATTAGATAATTATTTTATATCTTTTAGTGCATTTTATTTGATTTTTGTGTTATTTTAGTTGTTGGATTTAATTTTTTTAAAATCGTTTTTATTTTATTTTATAAAAATTATTTTTATTTTTCTCTTTTTAGTGATGTTATTAATAGTGACTTAATATAATACCTCGCATGCATCTCGTAAGAGAAAGGGTCGGGCGAATGAATCAGAAAATGATAATAAAATTCAATTCATAAATATAGAAATTCTCTCGAAACGTTGGCAGGTTTTAAATGAAAGTTTTAAGATTGATTTTTTTTATAAAAGATTTTATTTATTATAATTTCGATTATTTGGATATTTACGTTAATTCGCCATTGATCATATCATCAGAACTTGACCAAATTAATGTGGAACGACCCCTAAGATACCCTCTTTCCAATATAAAAAGAATCATCAAAATCGGTTCATAAACAAAGAAGTTGTGCCTAAATAAAAAAAATCAGTCTAATTGAGAACCTCCTCCTTTTTTTGAAGTCGGTTAATTATCTAATATAGCATTAATTGTCAAATTTGATATATTAAAAATCGAAATTCTTTTTTAGGTGTAGGATGCTTTTCAGGTTCCTTGATAGCAGCATGTTTATCGGATCGAATCGGTCGCCGTCCTCTGCTTCTGGTCTCAACTAGTGGAAGTTTTATCTCTTTAGGAATCATCTCCCTCTATTCTTATCTTGGTTTAAACTTTCCATGGATTCCAATCGTGGGTGTTTTCACTTATGTTTTTATGACAAACATTGGCTTAGGTCCTATACCCTATGTATTAATGGCTGAACTCTTTCCTTATCATTTACGCATTTGGGGCACCTATGCTTCTTTAATTTTTTGTGGAACATTTTCATTTATAACCAGTATATCTTACAATTATTTATCTGAACATCTAGGAAAGGCAGGTGCTTTCGGAATCTACTGTTCTTTTAATTTGATAACATTTGTTGTAATATTACAATTCATACCAGAGACAATGGCAATTCCAAGACACCTCATTGAAAACAAGATTTTCTTAAAAGTTGACGATAAAGATTTGGAAGATCAAGAAGCAAACTTGAAATTAGACAATTAAGAATCTTTTAGGTTTCAGGGCAAATTATCCTTATAAAGTCATTCTGAGTTAACCTTCTATGTATCAAAAAAAGTCTCCATATTATGTTCGATTTTTTAATGTAGATATTTTTAGATTAAATTTTTAAAAATTGAGAAATAAAATATAATTTTTATAAATGATCAATCAACTATATAGGTATAATTCTTTACCCGATACACTGACTCATTCATTCAACATCAAAATAGCCAGAATCACTGGACATAAAAACTAGAAATTTGGAGAGGATATTAAGTTTATGTCATAGGGCAGAGGTGCGGAACCTTTTTACCCTGAGAGGCCACATTTAAAATAGCAGTAACAAAGGAGGCTACATAAGTTTCAATACCGATAAATGTAACTTTTGTAAAGTTATTGCTGTTCAAATTCAATTTTTTTTATTTTAAATTCAATTTTTTTTTTATTTTAAATTCAGTTTTTCTTTATTTCAAATTCATTTCGAGGCCACATAAGAAATTCAAAAAGGCCACATGTGGCCTTAAGGCCACAGGTTCCCCACCTCTCTCATAGGGGCTCACTAAGAAAGGATTTTTCGAAATTTATCCCTAAGGAGGTCAAAGGGGGCAAAGTTTGTTATCACTGATTATAAAATAACTCTAAAGTCCAATAAGATATCTTCTTGCTATTTACCATCATATAAAAATATCTAAAAATAAATTTCAGGATTTTTTGAAATTCGACCCGAAGTGGGTCAAAAGAGGCAAAATATATTTGCAATGTGTTTAGACTTATTAAATAAAACTCTACATACAAATAATGAGTGAGTGAACTTGGTGTTGTGTGGACGTGTGGCGCTTCGCTCCTGATTCCTTTCAATCCTCCTGTGGATATATTACGAAATCGATAATAAGCTATATACCATCCTATAGATCTAGAGATGCTCTCTTGATTGAGACATCTCTGGAATCACTTGCTGCCAATGTAAGAGCGATATCGCCTGATTTTACCTTATTGGAGAAAGAAAAATTTAATATTATAAAACTTAATAATTAAAAGATCTGAGATTAATGGGGTCATAGACCTCATTAAAATAGAAAAATATAATTCGAACTAATTTAGGGTCAAAGGCTAATCGCTCTACCTAGCAAATCCTTAATCTAACAAATTAACAAATACCTAGAAATTAAATGTTTACCAACATGTTTTGCTTCCCTATCTCACCTGCGCCGGACTGTTTGTTTGCGCCGGGGGATCTCACTCCTTCCCTTAAGGGGCTCCCATCTAGGGGGCATGTGGGCTGGTAACCACGAGGTCCCGAGCCGTATCTGGTATTTTTTCCACTTACTTGTACTAGATCTCTCTCTTTCATCTATCCTGTCAGGTCTCTCTTGACCAACTCTTGTTCTCTTCAGATCCCGACGCTATTAGAGTAATCGAGGGCTAGGGGTCTATTTCTATTTCTCTTCAGCGATATATCGAGCTATCCCCCCTTCTTCTTCTTCTTAAAAAAAAAAAAAAAAAAAAAAACAAACAGCTGCTGCCTTGTAGTTCTCGGCGTTGGTTCGCCAAAGGCTAGGAGAAGACAACTCTAACTACAAAACCTCTGGCCCTCCAGGTTGGGGGTTGATCGATGGGCCAACAACTCATCATCATAAAACATTTAAACAGTTTTCAATCCAAACGCAAAGCCTCGGAATTCGGACGGTCACAATAGTAAAAGACAAAAGCAACGGAAAAGGCAAATGATTTTTGGTACTTGGAATGTACAAGGTGTATAATTTTGAAATTTCCTGATCATATGAGAATGACCAAAGGATAAATTCCAAAATAATCTTCTTGCTGGGCTGGAAAGCTCTGGCTTGAAGATCCCGGTTTAATAAGGGTATGGACTGTATATCTTAAATTAAGAATAAAAGGAAGGTGTATTTCTTCTTCTTCAATAAATAAAAGGCAAAGATTTGTGATATGAATATTAACAATGGTTTTAATGAGAGAAAATAATGCTGATTTTGTACATACGAAAATGAGATATTATACAAATGGCGATGGCGGTGATCGAATGCAGACTTCTTGTGGCTATTCTTGTGGCTTCACTGGGGTTTTTTCTCCGATGATATGATAATGAATTCACGTTTGGTTTCTTCTCCAAATTCAATAAAAGATTAAAATTACTTTTAATCAATCCACAATTCTCAATTTAGTTGTTTAAATCAAATTAAATAATAAACAATTGAGATTTAAGTACCAAACAATTTAAATCAAAAATAAAATAAATTCTCAATGGCTAACGAGCGTTTTTACTCAACAATATAAATCAACTCTCTCAAATCAATCAAAAACCAATCTGCAAGCGAAGTCATCAACCAACTGACTGGCTGGCTAAAGAGCCCAGCTCCGGCCAGTTTAAAAAATATTCCCTTAGAGGGCAACACTCGTTACTTATCAATTCAAATTTATACACAAGGTATATCTATAAAACAGAGAGAAGTGTTCCAGGAGCTAGAGAGATTTAAATTGGATGTGTGTGTTCTGAGCGAAACAAAGAATAAAGGGTCAGGAATTGAAGAAAAGCAAAACTTTATCCACATCTACAGTGGGGTCCCAAAAGAAAAGAGAGCTCGGGCAGGTGTGCCTGTAGCAATAAATAAAAAATTCAAAAGGCACATAAAGGACTGGGAATATATAAATGAAAGACTCCTAACCGTAAATGTTAAGATATACGGAAGGGATATAATGATAATAGCAGTGTACGCGCCAACAGATGATTCTTCCCTTGAAATTAAAGATGAATTTGAAGCTACTCTTACGGATGTGATCTCAAATATCGGGTGTAGGAAGGAAATAATCATGATGGGAGATTTTAATGGACGAACTGGATCAAAACAAAATGACAATTTTATTGGTCAATTCGGAGAGGAAACTACGAATGATAATGGCAGTAGATTCACCGGAATATGTGAAAGCTACAACTTACGGATCTTGAATGGATTCTACCAACACAGACACATCCACAGATATACATGGCATCAACCTACAAGGAAGTTAAAACCATAATAGACTACATTATTATGAAACAAATGACAACACTTAAAGTAAATGATGTATGAGTATATCGGGGAGCTGATTGTGGCTCTGAACATTTCCTCCTGAAAGCGAATATCTACTTTAATAAAATCGAAAAGAATAACCAAACCGATTTTGAAGACACTACTGCTGCAAAGAGTAGACATCTGGTCTACAACTTGGAGCTGTTAGAAAATGACTCAATAACTTTCCTATTTAAACAGAGACTTGCTAGTAAAATGAGATATAAAATTGAGGGAACAGCTGAAGAAAGATACGAGTGGTTGAAATCAACAATACATGAGGAGAGATCAGAATCGGAATGAAAAAACAAAGAAATGATTGGATGGATGAAGAAGTGGAGGGAGCCATGAAAGAAAAGAGTTTACTATATCAAAGGTGGTTGAACACAAATGATCCAGAAGACAGAAAAATATATTCAAGATCCAGGGCGGAAGTAAAAAACGGGTAAATGAAAAGAAAAATGAAATGTGGCTTAAAGCGTATGAAGTGGTTGATAGATTTATTGGGATGGGTGGGAGGTCGAGAAAAGCTTGGAAAATAATATCAAGGACCAGGCAAAATATACAAGAAAATTTCAATTTATCGTTAATTAAAATGAACGAATGGAGAGAGCACTTCCAGATTTTACTACAAGAAAACAGAGAAAATTATAAACAACAAATTGAAATAGGACAAAGGCCGACAGAAGAAGTAGAGGAGGTAACGATTGAGGATATTCAAAAGGCTATGAAGAGTATGAAAAATAATAAATCCCCTGGTCCAGGAGGCATACCAATTGAACTAATTTAACACAGCCCACAAGAAACTATTGAAGTGCTATCAGAGATATTTAATGAATGCATAAATGGAACAGGTGAAATACCTTCGGAATGGACTCAAGCGTGGATCACGCCAATATACAAAAAGGGAGATAGAAAAATATGTAACAACTACAGAGGTATAAGTGTAACGAGTAAAAAAACAATCGATAATGCGATGAAGTCCTTCATTCAGAAAAAAGCTGACAGGCTAGCAGCTTGCCCCAGCAGTTCAAACAAATTCTGGTCCCTTGATAAGTATGTAAAAAGAAATTTTACAAACTCATCATTTCCCCCTCTCAATCTCTCCGACAACTCGATAGCCATTGACGCCTCCGACAAAGCCGAAGCTTTTGCCTCATATTTCGCGTCCAACTCAAACCTGGACGACAAAGGGCTTGAACCACCCACATACCCCCCCAGTACTAATATAATGTCAGATACTGTTTTCAGGATACCAGCAATTCTAAAGATCATCCGGAATCTAAAGAAAAACTCTTCTGCTGGCCCAGACGATATCCCTGCCATTCTCATTAAAAAGTGCGCCCCTGAACTTGCTCCTATACTATCCAAATTATACAATCTCTCCTATAACTCTGGAATATTTCCTGAAGCCTGGAAACTAGCCAGAATCCAACCAATTAAGAAAAAAGGCGATTCTTCCAACATAAAAAACTATCGACCCATAGCAATCACTTCTGTCTTATCCAAAATCATGGAAAAGGCCATCAACGAGCAAGTTCTACGACACTTAGAGTCAAATAAATTTATCCACGATAGGCAATACGGCCTCAGGAAATTCCGGTCGACTGGTGACATCCTAGCATATGTAACTCATATCTGGAACAAAACCCTGGAGGCCGGGAATGAAACCCTCGCGGTAGCTTTAGACATTTCAAAAGCCTTCGATATGGTCTGGCACAAAAATCTTCTTGCCAAATTGACCTCCGTCGGCCTTGCACCGAAACTCTGTAAGTTGCTCAAAAGTTTTCTTTCAGACCGTAGTATTAAGGTTGTCATCAATGGAATATCATCTTCCCCCTTCCACACCAACGCTGGAGTTCCTCAGGGATCGGTTATCTCCCCTACGCTTTTTCTTATCTATATCAACGACCTTCTAAACTTGCCCTCCAATCCGGTACATTGTTACGCAGATGACAGCACCCTACATAACGCCCCTGCATCGCATAAAAACCGTGCAGACATTGCCTCTTCAATTAATTTAGACTTGTGCAAACTTAAAAACTGGGGATCCCAAAACTTAGTTAACTTCAATTCAGGGAAAACTCAGTGTTGCCTTATTTCTAGGCGCGTCGAAACCTCCCAAACATATCATTCGACTCAAACTCACTAGAATTCAGGGATAAAATTTCAATGCTAGGCGTAACTCTAGGGTCTGACCTTTCATGGAATGACCATATCTCAACCACTGCTAAAGCTGCAGCGCGCAAGCTTGGTCTCCTATTTAGGTCTAGACGCTGTTATACTCCCGGTCAACTTCTTATGCTGTATAAGGCTCAAATTCGTCCCTGTCTCGAATTTGGCTCTCATCTGTGGAGGGGTGCATCCAAGCATTCTCTTGCTACACTGGATGCAATTCAGAAGCGAGCAATTAAACTAATAGGAGACCCGGCTCTAACCAACTCACTCGACTCCCTGGCTCACCGAAGAACCGTTTCTGCCCTTTCCCTGTACTACAGATACTATCACGGTGTCTGTTCAGTCGAGCTGAAATCTCTTATCCCCCCTAATGCCCTCTTTACGAGAAACACGCGGTTTTCTAACGCTCAGCACCCCTTCGCTGTCAAATTGGATAAAAGTCGAACAAGCGCTTTCGCCAACTCTTTTATTCCTATGACCTCCAGAGACTGGAACTCGCTCCCTGCCACCATCTTTCCCGCGACTTATAACCTTAAGCTATTTAAGACCCGTATCCACAGATACCTTCGACCTCCGCCCAACCCATAAAATTCTTTCTTCTTCTTTTCCCGATGGAGGGGCCAACCGAGGCCTTTAGGGGTTGCACCTTTTTGGTGTAACTCCTTCTCTCATCATTATCATAAAAAAAAAAAAAAAAAAAAAAAAATTGGTAGGCTGTATGGACGAATACTAAAGGAAAGAATAGAAAAGGAATGGAACGACATTGAAGAACAGAGCGGCTTTAGAGCTGGAAGATCATGCATGGATAACATATTCTGTCTACGAAACCTCATTGAAAAACGACATGCAAGAAACCTAGAAACCCACCCCATTTTTGTTGATCTACAGAAAGCCTACGATAGTGTTCCAAGACAAATATGATAAAAGTACTGGAGACAACAACAATCAATAGGCGCTATATCGATGCGGTTAAACATCTATATATCAAAAATAGATCAGCAGTTAAAATAAAGAATGAGATATCAGATGAGTTTCAAACAAATAAAGGTCTTCGGCAAGGATGTTGTCTGTCCCCTACTCTATTTCGAATATATGTCTCATATGCCCTGCAAGAATGGACAAAAAAATCTGGATCAATGGGACTACAAATTGACGAGTCGTACCTCTACACACTATTATTTTCGGATGACCAAGTTGTTATTGCAGCAGATATAGATGACGTGAGCTACATGACCCGTAAACTGCAAGAAGAATATAATAAGTGGGGTCTGGAAATAAACTTTGAAAAAACAGAATACCTGACGGTCGGAACAGAGGGAGAAAAGCTGGATATCAATGGGAAAGTGATTAAAAACTGCAAGGAATTTAGATATTTGGGATCTGTCTTTAGCGAGGAGCCAAAGTGTGAAAGGGATATTAAAAATAAAATCTGTCAAGGCCGAAGAGCTATTGGGCAACTGAATGGGGTCTGGTGGATCCAACAGGACACAAAAATATATATATATCGGTCCATAGTGGAAGGCATAGCCCTATACAATTCAGAAACATGGGACATGAATAAGAAAAACGAAAAGAAATTACAAGCGCTCGAAATGGATGCGATGAGAAGGAGTTGCAGAGTGTCGAGATTGGAGCATATCCCAAATACAACTATAAGGGACAAAATGAAAATGGAAAACGATATAATAGATAGAATAGAGAGGAAGAGATTAATATGGTATGGACACCTTAAAAGAATGCCGGAAGATAGATGCCCTCTTAAAATATGGAACTGGATGCCCACGGAAAGACGGAGGAGAAGAGGAAGACCGAGACGAACGTGGAAGCAGGGAGTAGATGAGGCAATGACCAGTAGGCAACTACAAGTGCAAGACATTCTGGATAGAGAGAATTGGCGTGTTGGATGCGGAAAACGGCGCATGCTATAGAACAAACCGCTTTATTATATTATTACATACAAATATTTAAAAATAAATAAATTTCAGGATTTTTTGAAATTCAACACGGAAGGGGTTCAATAGGGACGGAATATCTTTGTAATGTGTTTACACTTATTATGTATTATCTTTTTAGAAGGGAGAGATATCTACTAGAGTTTTGCTTTACCAAATTTTAATATATACAATTTCTAAAAAATCATTTCAGGATTTTTTGAAATTTGACCCCTGAGGGGTTCAAAGAAGGGATGATGTGTTTAAAATGTGTTTACACTGATTATGCATTATCTATTAAGACGGGTAAAATATCTACTTGTTTTTTACTTAACAAAAGTTAACATACAAATATCTAAAAAGTAATTTCAGGAATTTTTGAAATATACCCCTAACTACCCGAAAAGTGACTGGAGGCAAAAAATTAAAACTCTTTCCCATCTGAATAAAATTTTGTACAGTTAGTCTTTATGACTATAAGAAACTTTTTCTGTAAAAATCAATTACCCAAAATAAGGCATGGCCGAAAGATGATGCAAAATATTAATATTCTTAACAATTTGTTCAATCTGGACTTATTCTTTAGAAAACTGAATTTATTTGTGCAAAAATAAACTTCCCAAAAAGAGTGCATGGGTGCGAAAGAGGGGGCAAAATATTGAAATTCTAGACTTTTTATTCGATCTGGACCAAATTTATTACACTTACTCTTTAGCACAATGAAAAATTTCTGAGAAAATCAACTATCTAAAATCGCGTATAGAGTCTAAAGAGGGAACAAAATATTGAAATTTTAATTTTTTTGTTCAATTTAATACAGTTAATCTTTAGAATAGAGCAAAATTATTGGTGTGAAAATCAACTAACTAAAATCAATTCGTAGGATCAAAAAGAGGAATTTCTAAATTTTATTCGATTTGGATCAAATTTAGCTCCTTTACTTTTTAGAGTAGTGCAATTCGTAATAATGTTTCTAACATCCCGTATACTAAATGGCGGATGAATAAGGGTTAACAACCAATTTAATACATTAACTATTTAGAAAACTGCAAAAATATTTCTGCAAGAATCACGTACTTGTAATGACTTATAACATGATAATACAGAAATCAACTAACCAAAATGAGTCAATAAGTGGGGGAGGAATGAGAGAGAAAAATTCTAATCCTTTTATTCGGTCTGGACCAAAGCCTTTTTACATTATTAACTCCCTAAAGGAAATATGGGAAATTTTATGTTTTCTATAAGAGTGTAAAGGCAAAATTTTACAGAATGTTAACGAAGGAAAAAGAAAAGTCAGAATTCAAAAACTAATCCAGGACATGAAAATAAACATTTGAGTTCCTAAGAATGAATATCGTCCGTCTCTCCGTATATTTGAGATATTTCAATAAAAATTAATATCTCAAGATAGTTGAATAAAATCCAGTAATTTGAATAATCATCTCAATATTTTCTATAAAAAAAATGTGAAATCTTTCGTTATGAGTTAGAAAATTAATGGACTCCAAGTAATCACATCTCGAGACGCTGCCCGCCAGGGCCACACGCCTGATCAGCTCGTTTATATACCTATCACTGGAATGCGGTCCATGGATGCTGTGGATGCGGAGATTCCCTAAAATTTCAAATATTTAAAATATTTTCATAAATATATAAAGTCGACTTCAAAATTTCAGGAGGATCATTAAATATTAAATTATTATCCGTTATTTCAAATATTTCAATAAAAACAATATTTTGTTTTGAAAAGTAAATTGATTCTCGAAATGAAATAAAATTGTTTGATAGTTTCAAGGGGCAATGAATGATTTTTATAAAAAAAAGGGTACGGATAGAAAGATTGAAGTCCCTGCCTGGTATATCTTCCAGTTCAAGGATCTCAAAGACATGTTCAGACCAGTTTTAGTCGAATAAAAATTGTTCTCGCTGAGGAAGTATTAAAATAGAAATAATACAAAAACAGGAATAAATAAAGATCATTCGAAAATTTTTGGACTAATACATCCATTTTTAAGAACTCCCAATAACTATTTAAGATCAGAAATGACTAAAAGTGCTATAGACAAGTCATAGATTGCTTATAGCTATAAAATTAGGAGAAATTTAAGATTTTCTTATAAGACGGGCTGATTCATTGTGGAAGATGGTCGATTTCCATCTCAGTGACTGGGGAGTTTAAGACACAAGATTTAATTTCTGACTCCTACCCTCCCTCGCACAAAGGAGTGTCCGTTTGTGACGAAGGTCCTAAAATATATTTTAAAAAAATCTAATGTTATATTTGAAATATAACTAAAATGATGCTGTATTCGATGAAATTTGCAAAAAAAAAGCGCTGTGTATATTGGAGATAAAATTTGAAATATATTATTAAAAATATAGTCGTAAGTTTTAAATAAACCTTATCTTTAATACAATTTCTCTAATTTAAAATTTGTTTGGCCAAGATAAATTTTCACAAATTGCTATAATATATATTCCGCTTATATTTATTACAAATAAATAAATAAATATATAATTAGTTTAAAGCGTGCTCTTTAGATAATTGTCATTCAAATAAATTGCTTAGTTATCCTATTTATATAAATTTACTTAAGCTTTCATATCATCATTGATAAAATTATTTTTTTATTTGCCATATAAATGTAAAAAATATAAGTTTTATAAGAATTTCGAGTTTCGAGCTTTATCATTTATTCTTTAATCGACTTTAAATCACACGGGCATTGTCATGTACTATTTAGGAATACTTTATCCTGTTCTAAGTAAGCTATTTCAATCTATGTTTTTAGATTAAAGGCCTTGATGATTTAATTGCAGCTTATGATTGATTTTGCCATGGGAATCTGACGGGAAGATTTGTATTACCAAATCTTATTTGAACTATCCTTTGATGATATTTTCGTTTTTCACAACAAACCAAAAGTATGTTTGTTCCATGAGACACAGCTTCGAAATTTCAAATTTAAATATTGGGCGAGTGAGGTATATGTGGGGAGATCTTTTATAAAAAGTAACATCTTTAGTAGGGAAAACAATTTATTGTATTAGGTTGGTGCATAATTATCCAGCGTTTTTTTTTTTGTTTTGTTTTTTATTATGAAAAAAGAAAGATAAAAATTCAACAGAAACATGTTTAATTGTTTATTCTGGAGCGTATTCAGCATCTACTTCAATTATTGCTTCCCATTTGCTTGGCAGACAGTCAATTCCACGGGCAAAGAGGTTGCTGTTTTTAGAGGCAATCCATGCTTTAACATCGGTCACCAAGTCTGAATGGTCGTAAATTTTATTCACCTGCCAGTATTTCAACAAGCGATTGATTTGGTAGTCTGTGGGAGCCTCGGTCGGTGAATATGGCGGATGTGGGAGCAGATCCTATCCTTTATTGGCAAGGATTGCTTGTTTCTTAGAAGCAATTCGGAGAAAATTCGGACACGATCGGCTTTGTTTTTGTCAGAGAGTTCGTGAGGGGCCTATCCAGCCAATTTTCATACCTTTCCGAGTTTTTTGAGACGACCCACGATTTTTTTTTTTTAATGTTATTGATGTGAGAAGGAGATACACCAGAAGGTGCATCCCCTAAAGGCCTGTATGGGCTGGCCCCTCCATTGTGAAAAGAACAGAGTAAAATGAAAAGAAGCCGGGATCACGAGCCAAATCTCAGAAAGTTAGATATAGTCCAATTTACAAAGTTTTTAGGGGCTTCGAGCTCTCCGCGCGATAAATTAGGTTAAATTTATCTCCCACTTAATTTTTATTACCAGACCCTATACTTACAGAAAAAATGTCTGGGTATAGCCGGGAATCGAACCCGAGACCTCCGGGTTGCCAGCCACTTATGCTGACCATTACACCAGGTAGGCGGACGATTGTTGAGTGGTCAACGTTGAAGTTTTCAGGAAGAGCTGTCAGGTTTTCGTCCTCTTCCACGGCCGCTAGTAGGGCCTGATTGACGAAATCCGATGGTCGACCTATTCCTGGATTGTCCTCCAAGCTGGTATTACCTGATTTGAAATGTGCAAATCACTTCCGACATTGTTTTTCGCTAATTGTTCCTTCGACAAAAAGTTCGTTGAGATCGCGAAATGACTGTGCTGCCTTCCATCCTTTCTCTTAGTGGTACAGCATAATATGTCGAAAATGAATAGGATTTTCGAAAGGGATTTTCTTAAAGAAATAAAGAAAATAAACAACAACAACAATTACCACTAACGAAAAACGTGCCAATATAAACGGCGGATAATAATGCACCAACCTAATAATTAAAGTTTTTAGGTAAATACATACGGTGTGTTTTCTACACTTTCACTTGAAATATCTTCTTTTTTGAAATCATCGACCCAATTTTTCATTTTCACTTACACAAAAAATTATGAAAGTTAATGTATTTCATTAACTTTTGGGAGGTTCAAGTCTTCTATCTCCAAAATTATAAAAATTAATAGCAGAGGATTGAGTTTTTTTTTTATTTTTATTTTTATTTAAATAAGTAGGTAATTTATTTATTATTCAAATTTTTTTAAATTTATTTTACATGAACTTTAAATTAATGTTTAAATTAATCAAGGTACATCAAGATCCTCTGAAACTCCTGTTTCAAAAAAATATGAATAGAAAACATTTCAATAGATACTCTTTTATTGGAAATAATCTTTTTATTTATTCCTTGGCTGCCTTCTATTCATACTTTAGTTATTATAAATCTACCAGTCCGTCTCCGAAGAAAAACTTCTAACGTATAATTTCACACTGACAAATCCATGTCTTAATATGAAGACATACAAGCGGAATTTAGAAAAATAATATGGATTTTGTGAGCGTCAAAATAAAGCTCATACAAAAATTCAATGTCCTGTATGTGGTATATGTAGGATTCAGTGAGTCACAGAGCAACGAAATTTGAAACTTTAATTAGGATTCAGTCAGAAATGATATGGTAAACTTTTCATCCAAAACGACATACCACTTGAATCAATTTATTTGAAGATTGCGGTTGTTGTTGTTTTCTCAAAATCGATAACTACGATTTTTAAAAATCGTCTTACTTAAAAAGTTCTGTGATGGGTATTTTTTACATACTTTCATAAGACCAATTTGAATCGAAACCTTGTTATATTCTTTCTATCTAGTATTATTATTATTATAAAGCGATATATCGAATTCAAAACTCAATTTTGTTTTATTTCTTTTTTTGTGAAACCTACCTCGTATCTTACTCAAGTTTTATTATTATATTAAAATGTTTCACCTAGAACCAACACCGAACTCCTTAAAAGTTATTATAAATCGGTTTGTTCTACAGCATGCGCCGTTTTCCGCATCCAACACGCCAATTCTCTCTATCCAGAATGTCATGCTCTTGTAGTTGCCTATTGGTCATTGCCTCATCTACTCCCTGTTTCCACGTTCGTATCGGTCTTCCTCTTCTCCTCCGTCTTTCCGTGTGCATCCAGTTCCATATTTTATGAGGCCACCTATCTTCCGGCATTCTTTTGAGGTGTCCATACCATATTAATCTCTTCCTCTCTATTCTATCTATTATATCGTTCTCCATTTTCATTTAGTCCCTTATAGTTGTATTTGGGATATGCTCCAATCTCGACACTCTGCAACTCCTTCTCATCGCATCCATTTCGAGCGCTTGTAATTTTTTTTCGTTTTTCTTATTCATGTCCCATTTTTCTGAATTGTATAGGGCTATGCCTTCCACTATGGACCGATATATTTTTTTTGTGTCCTGTTGGATCCCTTTGCTCCACCAGACCCCATTCAGTTGCCCAATAGCTCTTCGGCCTTGACAGATTTTATTTTTAATATCCATCTCACAGTTTGGTTCCTCGTTAAAGACAGATCCCAAATATCTAAATTCCTTGCAGTTTCTAATCACTTTCCCATTGATATCCAGCTTTTCTCCCTCTGTTCCGACCGTCAGGTATTCTGTTTTTTCAAAGTTTATTTCCAGACCCCACTTATTATATTCTTCTTGCAGTTTACGGGTCATGTAGCTCACGTCATCTATATCTGCTCCAATAACAACTTGGTCGTCCCCAAATAATAGTGTGTAGAGGTACGAGTCGTCAATTTGCAGTCCCATTGTTCCACATTTTTTTTGTTCATTCTTGCAGGGCATATGAAACTAGACTGTATCTAGTAAAGATTTTCAATTTATAATTAAAATTTCTTCTACAAAACTTACCATTGCTAAAATTAAGGGAAAGGAGGCAACGCTCGCACACACATACATTAATCTAACCATTAAATTTACGTTTGTCGTTTGATAGACAATTGGGGTGCAATTTGTTATTGAATGTCAACCTACTTTTTTCGCACCTATCCATAAAATTTAAATTTTTCTTAGAAAATTCATTCTTTCGTCTGCTTAAAAGCACGAAAGCTCAGTTTTTGGCAGCTATAGAGTGAAACATTTATTGCAAATAAATATTAGGTTGGTGTCCCCCGTTTATATTGGTACCTTTTTCTTTAGTGATAATTGCTGTTGTTGATTATTTTTTTTAATAAAAATAATCTTCTCTATTTCTTTAAGAAAATGCGTGTTGAAAATCATATTCATATTCGTCATATTTTGCTGTACCACTACGAAAAAGATGGAAGGCAGCACAGGGATTTCGCTATCTCAACCAAATTTTTGGCGAATGAACAATCAGCAAAAGCCAAGTCACTGGCGATGAATCGCGGATTCTCTTTAAAAACGTCAAAAGAAAGAAGATTTGAATTTCGACAGGTGTTTTACCCAAAGGATTACCGAAAGTCGTCCACTATAAGAAGGCAATGTGGTGTGAGATCGCGAAATGACTGTGCTGCCTTCCATCCTTTCTCGTAGTGGTACAGCATAATATGACGAATATGAATATGATTTTCGACACGGATTTTCTTAAAGAAATAGAGATGATTATTTTTATTAAAAAAAAATCAACAACAACAATTACCACTAATGAAAAAGTCCCAATATAAACGGCGGAAAATTATGCACAAATCTAATACATAAATAATGTATGATAGTACCAAAAAATTTTATTATTATTAGTTATATTCAATTTTGAATTAATATTTGATCTTAAAAACTTTACATCTAGTATCATATAATTATAGGAGTTTATTATATTAAACAAGTTATTTCTTCTAAAGAATATTTTCAAACTTTGTTCTCAAATTCAAAAATTATAATAGTGAAATACTTGATTGTTTTAGAAATTAATAAGAAACTAGAAATTACTCAAATCAATTAAGAAAAGATAAAATTTATAAGACGAATAATTCTCTTTTTAATTACAGCCCAAGTATTTTCCGATTGAATAATTATAATGAAACCATTCTAATTTCAGTTGTTTAGTCTGCTTAGAGATGTGAAGCATGAGGAACGATATTTAGTTTTTTTTAAATTTGATAGTGGATATCTTCAAGTAAATAAATAAATTAAGTGAGTGCGGTGTTGATTTATAGGAAGTTGAGTACATAGACGATCTATGTGGTCCTGACGATGGGTTAACAACCCGAAATATATGGAGGTTTATAATAAGTTTTTAATATCTTTCATTTCTGTAAGACTCCACAAAAACTCCCCTTTAGTATAACTAAATAAATAAACCATCTCATAAGATTTGATTGATCTAATTTGATTCAGCTGCGCTCCAAAATTTCGACCTGGGACTCGGATTTGGATGGTCCATGCCTGCGAGCTCATTCTTAACTAAGGAGCATCCCAAAAAAATTTTAGGAGGTAATTCATCGGAATCAGTGAAGGGATTTACCACTACTGAAATTTCATGGATGGTTTCCAGTCAAATGATCTCATTTTCCGCTGTGTCTTTAATCTATTGTATTTTGATGAAAAACATCAGTCCACGTTCTCAGATACAAATTCTAGGATTTTTCAGAGTTGTTCATTGGGGAATTTTACTTTTTGGAAATATAACGGTAATGATTTTTTTCTTTCATTTTTAAATATATGCAATTATTAACGAAAACAAATTTTCCAGCCATTTTGGTATATATTTGCAAAAGTGGTTTCTGGAATTGGAATGCCTGCTGTGATGTCCGTAATAATGTATACAGAAGAGATTACAGAAGCACACAATCGAGGCTTATTTCTGTCTTTATGTGATTCAAATACCAATGCAGGACTTCTTACAGCTTATGTTCTCGGTTCCACTTTCGAATTTCACATCAATTTAAAAATAATATTTTCTCTTTCGCTGATATTTTGGATATCATGCTTTTTACTGCCAGAATCACCGATTTGGTTAAAAAGAAAAGGCCTCGATGATTCAGCTTTCAGGAATTTAAAAAAGATTCGAGCTCAAAATCATGATTTTACAACAGAATTGAACAATATCGATAAATATCTTTCGAAATCAGTTAAATTAGAAAATTCATGGCTGAAAAATTTAAAAACATTAGTTGCAACAAGGTTAGTACCTAGAATAATTAAAATAATCAAATGAAGATTATTCAGATATAAGCATATAAAAAAAACAAGCTGAAATTAGTGATCTCTTATATTTTTTAGACATCATTTAAAAGGAATAATCATGGTTTATTCATTTTTTATTATCCAACAACTTAGCGGTATTTGCGTCATGATGTTTTACTCCGTAGAACTAATCGATGAAAATAGTCCAATGGATCAATTCTCTATGATCGTCATAACAGGTGAGCACCGCACTTTTTAGATATCGTATCTATCACAAACAATACTTACACGATTATTTGTAATTCATATAATACTGATAGGACTAGTTTTTAAATTTCTAAAGAAAATCAAGACTGATGTTATCTACAAAGGGGGAGTCCCTAAATTATGTGAGGCGTTTGAGGGGGGGGGGGGGGGTGTCTCGATAAATATCACGTATTTTTTTTTACCGTAAGAAACAGTGTAAAATTGGGTTAAATTAAGTAAAACATGTTTCTCCACTAAAATAAGGCTAAATCTTACATAATAATATTTATGATTACGTTTATGCGAACGCCAGAAAGTAGCGAACGCTGCGGCCAGTGCCGGATAAAAATGTTTGGTGGCCACAGACAAAAAATCTATTTATATATATATATATATATATATATATATGAATAAGTACAAAAATAAAACAAAAAATTTCAACATACTTATATAAACGTTATAATATAATCTATATATATAAAATCCTTAGTGTGTATGTGCGTGATCGACCCACGCCTAAGCCACTGAACGTATCGAAACCATATTCACACCATATGTTTGTTTAGTGATCCGGGTGGTTTATCTAAATTTTGGATTTGATTTCACACGATTTTACATAATTAAATTAATTATTCTCAGGTAGAAGAATGCCAATCTAGGGGTTTTAAAAAAAGGTTTCTCTTTTCTTTTGTACCCAGGCAGACAATAGGCTTGGGTTAATTCATTGTTCTCAAAGGCCTTGAAGAAGTATTATGATTATATTATACAATATATATATTTTGTTTTCCCCTAAACTTTAGAATTAAAATGTTTCACAGAAATACACCGTTCTCTCTTAAGTAAAAAGGAAAATTTATATTTTTAAATGTGATTATTTTATTGTTATTATTTGGCTAACCTGAGCCTGTCGGAAAGAAACATTCCAAATCTTAATCAATGTTTCTTATAATGGACAGCTGTATGTAGCCTTTCGCTTGTTGGTAAACCCGGTAATTTATTTGTTTTAGCCGAAAATGGAGAGACAAAAAATATTGTACATTATTTGGTATTAGAATAAAGTTTTACATTAAAACACACATCAAACATTTTTTTTTTAATAAAAAAATTACATTTTAAACAAATTTAAACCATCACAAATTTTGAATCCATGCATTTCATTGTTCTAAAAATTAATTACTATTGAAGAGGCTTATATATTCAAACGGAGGAATATATATGTAAGTGTTCCCTCCTAAATTCAAAAAATTAATTAATAGCACTAATGAAAATGTGTTAAGATCATTGTCTAAATTTAAATAAAAATGTAATAGATAAAATTTTTATATAATAAATTTAGTTAGTACCTAAATATCAATTTTAGGTTAAATATGCTCAAAATAAATAATATCTACAATCTATAAAAAATATTTTTTATTTTGCTTTCGCAATGAGTTAAATTATTTCTTGGAGCTGATTTTTAATTAATAAAATATATTTAATTAAAATACAGTTGAACAAGATTATATTGCAAACAAACATTTGGCCGTCTCGAGACGCTGACCGCCAGGGACACCATCCCGGAGGGACAAGGTGTAGAGGGCGTGCCGGAGGCACGCCTGACCCAGCTTGTATAGATATAAGTATGTACTTAAGACAATATTAATCTATAATTTTTATTTTGAAGTGCAAATTCATTTATTATCCCCTCCAAATCTAAAGTTTTGGCAATATTTTTTTCAAGATGAATTATACCTAAATCACATAATCTTTCGAATTAACATGGAATTAATTAAATAATTCTTTAAACGACGCAGACAAGAAAATACAAACTTAAAATTTAGCTTTGCTAGTTGTTTTTTACTTTCACATTTTATTCTATAGAATATAATGGGAAAGTATTGCGTGGGCCAGTCTGGGTCCTGACTCTTTGGGAGCTTGTATCTCAGAGATGAAAAAATTTAATTTCATTTTGTAACTTCTAGGTGGAAGGAATCGTTGCCCTTAATAGTTGGAAATCGGATTTAGGACATAAAATCGGAAATTGTGGTCCCCAGAGGCCAAAAGGGGGTCCAAAATCCATTGGTCAGTGCGTATGTACGTATGTTCCCCCCTGTGTTTTGCAACCATAAGTCTCAGAGCTACGAAATTAAATTAAAGGAAGGTGTTGTAAATTAGGAGTGTCGTAAAATAAATATTTTAATCGTTCATATCTCGTCTTTGGAAAGTCACAGAGCCTTGAAATTTGAAACTTAAGCTATCCTGTTCATTATTTTATATTATCTTTAGTCAATGTTCTCCTGACGATGAGTTAAGAGCTCGAAATATATAGAGTAAACTAAAAAAATCTTTGTATTTTAATTTTTCTTCTTGTGAAACACCACCAACTCCAACCTAATTTAATTTTAACAATGTTTCATTATAAACCAACACCGCGTTCCCTAAATTTGATTAAGCTATCTAGAGGCTATCGACAATCCACTGCTGAATATAGGCCTCTTCCATCAAATGGAAGGGGGTTGGCATTAAGTCACCACGCTTGCCAGACGGATTGGTGACTAGGAATCAGATTATAGCCGGTCAAATATCAATGCAGGGACTCGGACTCGAACCCGGGACTCCTGCTTAGAAGGCTAGTGTCTTTAAGCTCTCGCCTAATCCGATTCCCTAAGTCTTAGATCTACGAAATTCGAAACTTAGGCTCGATATAGGCTAGAAAGAGTACAGCAAGCTTTTGGCCAGAAAACCGGAAGTGGACATTTACATGAAAGATTTTTTTTGTTTTTTTCGATTTTCTCAAAAACGGCTCCAACGATTTTTTAAAAAAATTAGTGTATTTATCAAGTGTCGTGAGTTATTAGTTGTATCAAATTTAAAAAAAAATCGTTTCAGCTTTACCAGAATACCAAATTTCATCATTCTAGCGTGATTGTATTTCCACTATATATTTATTAAATGAAATATTTTGAATAAACTGAATAGTGAATATGTATGTAATAAGCATTCTTAGCAAATTACTTGATGATAATTCGATTTTGCTATTTAAACATAGTTTGTTTTTTGGCATTAATTGCATAATTTGCACATTTTATTTACCGTTGATATGGTTAGTGGTTACTTTGAATAAACCATTTTACCAAGATATTAGATTTTGATTTTTTGAGCCCCTACCTCCCCCCTCCCCCCACCTATTATACGTTACTATGTTAAAAACCTTCACACAAGTGCCCACAAACACATTAGTTTTTATATATAAGATTTGAAAAATCAATAATACTAATATGTAAAAAATATTTATGATACCGCTGACTTGACCGGAGAATCGAACTCTAGAGCTACACCTATATTTCAAATGATTTGAGACTTATTTTTATTTATTTTAAACATCACACTAGGAAATTATAGTTACTCTAAAATAGCTTTAGTATTTAAATTTAATATTAAATATTGCTTGTATTAATACAAAAAATTTCTTTTTTAGGTGTAGGATGCCTTATGGGTTCTTTGATGGCATCCTTTTTATCGGATCGGATTGGTCGCCGTCCACTTTTTCTCATCTCATCCGGTGGCATTGTTATCTCTTTTGGAATCATTGCATTTTATTCTTACCTTGGCTTTATCTTTCCCTGGATTCCCATCATCTGTGTTTTCGCAAATGTTTTTCTTATGAACTGGGGCTTAGGTCCTTTACCGTATGTTTTAATGGCAGAACTACTTCCATGTCATTTGCGAATATGGGGCTCCTATACTGGTTTCTTTATTTTAGGAATATTTGCATTTTTAACCAGCGTATCTTTCAATTTTTTAATATTGCATTTAGGAGAAGCGGGCGTTTTCGCTCTCTATTCTTTTATTAATATAATAACATTTGTAGTAATCTGGTATTTGGCTCCAGAGACAATGGCGACTCCTAGACATCTCATGGAAAAAACTATCTTTTTTAAAGATGATGAAACATATTTAGAGGAACAGGAAGAAAAATTGAAACCAGGTGACAACTAGTTCTTTTACGCCACAAATACACCCATCTTTTTTACGATTCAAACAAAAGTGAAATGATTCCCTATTAGGGAAGCTTCAATGTCCTTTCATCTTTCTGTCTAAATATCAGAACATTGTGACTAGTAGATTATTTCAGTTACATACCTGAAATTGACATGATATATGTTCCTACACATTTTATCTCGAATAATAACTCACATTAAATTTATAATAAGACCAAATACCAACACAGCCCCAGCGGGCCTCTTGTTACCCAGGAATATACCCCCGAGATCATTCGGTCTTCCGAATCTTTGTCGATTAGGTTGCTTTTGCCGTGGCGTCTTTACCCAGGAATCTCTTACTCTTGAACGAGAGCAAAAAAATAAATTAATTAAACTGATGTGGACATCCACATGACTTTACCATACACCTGCACTCTCTCTTATATTTAATAAAATAATTTATAATTTAAATTAAATTAGGGAACGAAGAAAATATGTTTTTATTATAGACAAAAGGATCAGCCGGCATCAATTTTAACCCCCAATGCAGGGACCGCTCACGAGTGTAAAACGTCGGCCGCTGTGACCAACGCCCGAACTTGCGTTCGAACAGGCAATACAACGTTGTTGTCTACTTCCAACAAACGGAACCCTGCAGGCCCCAACTCCCCAATTGGTACCATGTA
This sequence comes from Forficula auricularia, assembly GCA_024734495.1. Taxonomy (NCBI): domain Eukaryota; kingdom Metazoa; phylum Arthropoda; class Insecta; order Dermaptera; family Forficulidae; genus Forficula; species Forficula auricularia. Next base: position 24,090,635 of record JALMQS010000153.1, on the reverse strand, counting down.
AGAATCGAATTCCACATCCCCGAAATCTGGCTATTTTTGAAAGGAGGTTGCTCATTAATCATCATTAAAATTATTTCTTTTTTTTTGTTATGAAGTTTGAGGTTATTTAAATTGAATTCACTATAAAAAGTTGAGAGGATCCGAATTAAGAAGGAAACACGTATAATTCAATTTAGTTTTGGTTGAAAAATTGGGTTTATCGTTGTTTTACATGCCACTGAAGGGTAGGGAAATTTAAACTAGAAGTTATAAATTAATTTCTAAATCGCGGGGTCTTCGCATGTGCCCTGCCTTTATAAGAGCCTTAGCTCTTATCCTCTTGGGCACTGATCCCCGAACTCAAGCCGAACCTAATGTCTATATGAATTTGGAATTTCATTTTTTTATTATTTAATCTTTTAATCTCTTCCTTGTTCATTTTTGCAGCTCTATAGTGGCCGGACTATTGTTAAACTATATTGTGAGGCGTTTGAATATAATTTATAATAATTTACGAAAGAACTCCTCCTCTTAGTTTTTGACCCATTAGAAATTGTTCATATCTCTTTTTAATCACATAAGTTTACTAGTAGTTTCAAGGCATTTTCAACAAAGAGTCGAGGAAAGCTTAAATAAATAGATAACAAAAAAATGGGTTACTAAAAATAGAAAATTAATCAAAAGTAACAAATTTTATTTTACAATAAAATTATATTTTAGATCAGGTCTGGCCACCCCAAATTGCACCGGAGACCGCATTGATGACTTTTAACTTTTAATTTTTCAAGGAACACATAATAACAATAATTACAATTTTTCCAATTTTTTTTTCTAAATATGGCTTTACAACGAGTTTTGTACTTATTTGATTTTCGTAAGTGATTAATTTGAATCCAGCAATACATTAAAAGTTAAATTTGAAAAAAAAGAACACTACATAATTGTTTGTTCAAGGGGAATTTTCGAGGTAAAATATATTTAATAAAATTAATTTTAATGTAGGTATACAACCAGATATTTTATTTTATTTTTATTTATAATATTTTATTCAGTATACGGGAATTAAACCCAATTATAATATTTAATTTTTTTAAACATAGTTTGTGTTCTTAATAATACTTCTTAATAATACATACTGCTTCACAATAATCATCTTTTATATAAATACAAATAATACATCAAATATACTAATACATACTACATATCACCAATGCAATTAATAAATATCAAACAGCTATTTATTTTCTTGAATTTGTATTAGCTTATAGAAATGTCAACTGTAATGAAAGCAATATCTTTTGATATCCTGCACATCATATATGAAAAAAACACGCATTGAATAAACAAAGGTATATGTATGGTATTGAATATAAATTAAATATTGTTTTAACATTCAAAATTATTAGTTATGTCACATAAATCAAACAATATTTCAAATTTTATTTTAAAATAAAACACAAATATCAATAGCTATAACTTTCTCTCTGATATTTGAGTTTCTTTTTGCTTACTTAATTTTTCTAAATCTATATCAATAGTTTAAGTTTACTATTATTATTTAATATGTTATATCTGGTTGACATGGAATCGGATGTAATCTATATCTAATCTAGGAGATAGAGGTGTATGAGAAGTTTTGAGAGAATAGGAGGCAGTTCAGGAGCGCAATTTTTAATTACAGTGGTTGAGATGTTGTCTGGACCGGCGGCAGAATTGACTATTAAATTTTTAATTACTTTTAATATTATTGGAATCCGTGTAATACTGGAATGGAATCATATCTGGAATCTCTAAATTATTTTTCAAAACAATTTGTGGGAATTTTTATCCCAAAAAGCATTTAATTTAGAGAAAAAATATGTACTTAGCCATTATATTTACTACTTGTTAAATTACTATACTACTATTTCTTAGAGACAATGATGTCGAAAAGTTTCCCCCTTGTACTTTCAGTCGAATATAAATATTTCAAATTACATATATAATATACTATTATTTGCATAAATTTTGAATGAATTTTAATCAATAAAATTAAACAAGAAATTTTTATTATATTTTTGTAAAATCCACACCTTTTAACTATTTCTAAAAAAAGAGTAATTATAATTTTATATTTAAGTTTTCCAAATTGATTATTATCATTAATGGGAATGTGTAGTATATGTAAAAAATTATATAAATATAATTATTTTATATGATTATGTCTCTATAGTTGATTTATACAGAAACATAGACAGCTGTTTAGCGAGAAAAGGAGGCACCACGAATAGGCAGCTGTCAACACCCCCCACATGGATAGATAAATAAAAAATTATTAAAGGGAGATCATTCATATAATTTTGAACGAAAATTACATAATATACTCATAAAGTGATAATTTAAAAATTTTAAATTTATCTTTTGTTTCAAATGTATAAAACACTCAGAAATACAATTTGAAATCTGAAAGCAGAAAATAATGAAAATTTCAAGGCTAGGCGTGTTTTGAAAAATAGAAGACATGGTATTTGATTCGAAATACGTCTTACACTTGAGATAAGTAATTGTTAAAAGACCTTTTCCGAAACAAATCCCAGTACAATGTCTCCAATACTACAATTTGTTTCGAATCAAAGTCTTACATTCGAAATTTTGTATAAAAATTTTGTCAAATATTTGTATTTAAGAAACAAATATAAATAAATTGTAGATCTGAGTATGATAAGAAGAGAAACAGAAAATAATTAGATTTAAGTTTAGAGGCGAATATTGAAATATAAGGGATTATTTTTAAAAGTAAATGATTTAATATTTACTTTTGAATGATATTTTTTTAAAGAAAATTGAAATTGTATTATCTATCCATGTGAAATAATTTTATTAAACTGAAAATATAAAAGCGAATTTGCTTCAAACCAATATCTTAAATTAAATTTAGAAAAAAGGAATAGATTTCAAAATTGCAAATATATAATTTTGAGTTTTTATTTATTTAATTATTTCTAATTAATCAATTAATATAAATGTTAGTATTAGTAGGACGAGCACCTACCTGATAAAGAAAAATATAATCTTAGTAAAAAAATATGGTGAATTTAAAGTATTTTTTTATATAAATATTCGTAATAAAATTATATTTAATTTTGGGATAAAATCAAAAAAGAAACATTCAAAATTTAAAGTATTTCTTATTTATTTAATTATAAGAATAGAGTATTATAAAGATATATTACCTTACCTGCTATGCTGACTCCATAGGAACACACTCACTCTCACAATAAAAAATATACTCGCGATTCGAGAAGGAAACACTAAGGAAGTTACTGGAAAATGGTTAAAAAGTTAAAGGATTTGATTTTTCAGAAAATAAGAAACTCAAATACTTAATCTAAATGTTAGTTTTAGTAGGACGAGCACCTACCTGAAAAAGAGAAAAAATATTAGTAAAATAATATAGTTAATTTAAAGTAATATTAGAGTATTAAATACATATATTACTTTAACAGCCAACTTCTAGTTTTTAGACCTGGGATGCTGATTCCACATTGACACCCTCGCACAATAAAAAATATAATTGCGATTCGATTCGAGAAGGAAAGAACACTTGAATTGACGGGAAAATGGATAAAAGGCTTAAAAAGATAAAGGATTTGATTTTCCAGAAAATAAGAAAATCAAATACTTAATCTAAATGTTAGTTTTAGTAGCACGAGCACTTAGCTGAAAAAAGAGAAAAAATATTAGTAAAATAACATAGTGAATTTAAAGTAAAATTAAAGCATTAAATAGATATATTACCTTAACAGCGTCTCGTGTTTAGACCTGGGATGCTGACTCCACAGGAACATACGGACAACTGCGCACATTAAAAAATATACTCATGATTCGAATCGAGAAGGAAACACCAAGGAATTGACGGGAAAATGGATAAAAGGTTAAAAAAATAAAATATTTGATTTTCCAGAAAATAAGAAATTCAAATACTTAATCTAAATGTTAGTTTTAGTAGGACGAGCACATACCTGAAAAAAGAGAAAAAATATTATTAAAATAATATAGTGAATTTAAACTATTTTTTTCTATATAAATATTCGTAACAAAATTATATTTAATATATTATTATTTTTTTATTTTTTTAAACTCGAAAAGAGTACTTGAAAAATTTAGAATATTTCTTAATTATTTATTTATAAGAATAGAGTATAATAAAGATACCTTAACAGCCAACGCCTCGTGCCTGGACCTGGAATACTTTGACCCTACAGGAACCCACTTACACTCGCACACAAGTAAAAATATACTCGGGAAACATTTCGATTTCGAAGGAATAAGGATTTGTAAAAACAGAGATTGAAGTTGGTTAGGATTAGGGACAAAACATGATTCTCTTGAAAAAAGAACCATGAGTTCAAGTGGGGAGGGAGGCCAGGCCCTGTAGTAGGTCTGTAGATATTTATCTATGAGAAGAACGAAGTACACAACTACCCGTTACCCCAGCTATTAGAAATAATATAAGTGTATGAAGGGTTATTTATTAGTGAGTGTTGGAGTCAGATGAGAGGATGGATGAAGGTGCAGAAGCCATATTGTAATATTCCCAGTTGATGTTTCACACGCCACTGATTGAGATACTCTGACCACTATCCATATCTCTTTCCCTTTATATAGACCTCACACTATCCCCAGCCCCCAACTACTGGCCCTATCTACCCCCCTTACATACCCCTCCCTACTCTCCATATCTCTCTCCCCCTTATATACCCCTCGAGACCAATTAGTCCAAGCTATACTTAGCTTATCTTCGCAGATAATCTTAATCGTCTTAGAATAGTACGTCATACTACTTATTTTCATTTTTACTTATTCATTTTAATTATTTAAACGTATTTAAAGCATATCATGACAATAATGAAAATATTATTCACTTTAAAAAATTCTATAGAAATACAAGAGACGTGGTCTACTACTTGATCTGAGAAGTTATGGATTATTTTTATGTCAAAAAAGTTGATTCCAAAACCCCATGCTATTTGAATAGAAACTTAATCGCTTGCATAGAGTCTCAAAGGTGTCTCTTGTTTAAAATTATGTTAGTTCTAAATCACACTTCGAGGTCTGAGGTTTTACTATAAAAATTGATCATGAACTGTGAAGCAAAGAATATTCCTGTAAAGATCTCTTAAAGTTGACATTTTTCTTTACTTTACCATGGTATGGTCAAGTATTGTAATTGTGCATGGAAAAAGTTGTTTTTTTTATTATTTTTATTCGAAATATCTCAAAAACGGGTGAAACTACTTTGATTAAAAAAATTGGGCGAAACCATGGCTTTTCGGTATAGAAAAAAGCCCTCATAAGTGTACATCTAGGCTCTTGTACCAAACTCAACCAAATTTTTTAGAGAAAATCAGTGGGCCCCCAAGAGTCTAAAAATGCAGAAACTAACCACCCCCCTACATGATTATACATAATTTTATTAAAAATTAAATATAAGAGAGGGGACCTGTTTTTTCACAACATATACAAAGTGGACACATGAGGTCTACCACCCACGTTCTACTCTACCAGGATCAAAAAAAAATTGTTTATGTGTTTTAAAAAGAACCAACATACCTGTGACTACCTTCAGTGAGAATTGGTCCATTGAACTATTTTCATCAATTAATTCTAATGAATAAAACAACAAAATGGAAATGCCAGCAAGTTGTTTGAAAATAAAAAGTAAAATTACCAAAATACTCCATTCAAATAATGTCTGAAAAAATTAAGATGTTTAATTTTTATGTGGTAGGTATACTCTATTAAATTTCTTTCTGATTAACTTTATTAATCAAGATACTAACCTTTTCAAAAGAAATATTCTTAAAATTTTTATCAATGAAGTTTCTAGTTTAACTGATTTTGAAAGATACTTATCTATATTTTTCAGCTCTAATGTAAAATTATGATTTCGGGTTCGAATTCTTTTCAAATTCATTATAGTTGAATCATCGAGGCCTTGTTTTTGGGGACTCTGGCAGTATAAAACATGAGGTCCAAAATATCAGCGAAAGGATTAACATTATTTTAAAATTGTAGTGATATTCGAGACTAGACCCGAGAACAAACGCAATAAGAACGCCAGCATTGTATTGCATACTTGTATCGCATAAAGAAAGAAAGAATCCTCGATTATGAGCATCCGTGATGTCTTCTATATATAATATTACAGAAATCACTACGGGGTTTCCAGCCCCAAAAAATGCTCTTCCAAATATATACCATAAATGCTGAAAAAATTATTTTTTGAATACTCGCTTTAATCGAACAAATCACTGGAGAAAAAATTTACCGTTATATCTCCAAACAACATTATAACCCAGAAAATAACTTTAAAATATCCTAAAATTTGTAACAGAGAACGAGAACTGATCTATCTCATTATTGTAGAATAGATCCAAGATAAAGTTGAACATATGAGTGGAAATCTAACATGAGATTTCTGTATTGGTGAATTCGTTTACAGTTTCCGTGATGTTGCCTCCTAAAATTCTGCTTGGATGCTTGAGATAAATATAAGGGAGCAGGCATGGGCCAACCGATTCCAAATTCAACATCAAGATTTTGAAGAATCGCTGAATCAAATATGACATAGGTATTTAAATTTTAAGATTGTTACAAGATGTAGATGCTATTAATATTACTCGTAATTGCATGTATGACTGGGGTCTATGGAGTTCACTTCTTACCTATAGAAGACTTATATTCCAACAATTCTACTGAACATTTAGATATATTTTAGTTGAGAAAATAAAAAAAATCTAACGTTAAATAAAATTGAAAAGTTTTTGTTTTGCCGAGAGTAGCAGAGTTGTTGATTCACAAAGAGTAACAAAGAGGTTGTCCTCTGCTTGATGCAAATAAACATACACACATATATATCAAGATGATATATCTGTATATATATTATTTATTTGTTTGAGACTATAGTTTCGAAGACTTGGTCTTCATCATCAGTCTTTCTTCAATTATAAATGTTTTTCATGGAGTCAATATCATATGGATATTGAAAACTCCATATGATATTGACTCCATGAAAAACATTTATAATTGAAGAAAGACTGATGATGAAGACCAAGTCTTCGAAACTATAGTCTCAAACAAATAAATAATATATATACAGATATATCATCTTGATATATATGTGTGTATGTTTATTTGCATCAAGCAGAGGACAACCTCTTTGTTTCTCTTTGTGGATAAATAAAATATTTGTTTTGTATGTATTTATTTTTAAAAGTACAAAATAAATAATATTCTAATGCTATTATAAAATGTATAAAATTACAAATAATAATATTACAACGAAATAATAATAAAAAATAATATAAATAGGTAAATCGTTTCTATAAAATATTTATAACACTAGGATATTTTAGATTTGATAAATTAAATATGTTTATAATATGCTAAGCTTAGTTTGTGAAATTGCCTATTTGCGAAAAATAGCAACATTTTGCCGATTTCATGGGGTGTGATGAAAGTTAAAATCACGAATGGTGACATAGGATTGTTTTGTGAAATGCGTTTCAGAGATATATTTTTCGTTTCAGGTATATATTTATCTAGGTTTTCAGTTCTCAGAAATATTTCTGATGGTTAGTAATTTGAAATTACCCGTAATGTTCAAACTTTCAAAACTCGGGTGCACAAACACCTACGCCTCCACTCTTTCTCATGATCAACTTTTCCTTCTCTTTGGTAATGTAAGGGTCTATCGATATTCATCTACATCCTTCTTTCATTCGATTACAGTAAAAAAAATAATAAAAAAAAAGAACACTTCACAACACCGCCACCTACATACTTAATGCATCTATTCTATCTACTCGCTTCCAAGTTGTGGGTTTTTTTTAAAATTTTTCCACTAAAATTAAAAAAAAAAATCCCTGCGACAGGCCGTAGGAAGAGGTAGATTTCGAAGGGGCTCTACCCTCCTTTAGACTGCTCCTATCAAAAACTTTTCAGACACAAGTTGTAGAGGTTATTTAGTAGAATATTAGAAATTTGCAACCTAACTGGTATCATTCATATTAATGTTGTTATGAATTTTTTTCAACCCCCCATCATTTCCACCACCATTTTTGTGCCAAATTTTATTTTAATCGGTTGAACGTTGCCGCCTGCAGCGCACCAACAAAATTGCGATACACCCTCCCCCCATATATATATATAAACTTTTTAATGGAGGGTGGTTTTGGGGTCTAGGGGCCATGATCGGAAAAACTATGATGAAATTTTCCGGAAGTCGCACCATGAGAGTGAGCGCAATAGGTATATTTCTTCGAAATCTACCTAAAAATATTTACATTAGCACCTAGTAACTAATAGAATTTAAAACAGTCGCTAATTCGGAATTTGGTTCAAGTGGACAAACTGGATTGAAACTAGGATGAGTGCTTTCTTATGATCTAATTTCTCTCATAAGGAGATTTTTGATTTCTCTACTTTGACGGAAATAGAAATTTTCATGGAAAAAAATTGAAACTTACAATATACTTAATGAATTTACTTTTGACTTTTAGGTTGGGCTTCCTGTTATAGAAGTGAAAAATTAATTTAAAATTTCAGCTTTTTTCCACAACAATAGGGAATAAACTAGAAAATTTCAATTTATTTTCCAATTCCAGAGAGTCTAATTCAATAAAATCTCACAGATCATCTTCCTGGCAATCAAGACAACCAAGGGCTCAAAAAAGTTCTAGTAGGAAAATAACTACTACCTACTTACTAAATGATTAACTCAAGTGGTGTGAATCTTACTCTATATATCTAAGTCTCACCTTGAATAAATTCTATAGATTTTTGAGGAATAAGGACATGGGAAGGGAGTATTTAATGCTCGATGCTCAAATAATTGTAAAATAGAAAAAATAATAATCTAAATTTTCATTTGGAAATAAAGAATTTTGTTCAAAAAAAAATCTACTCTCTTGAACATATTCTTATTCCATCAAATAAATGAATAATAAATAAAATTTTAATTTTTACTGTAATCACGCATAATTAATTATAATTATTTATTGAACACGAACAAGTAATGCAATAAAACTATGACGTTTCGATCGACTTATTCTGCGATCCTTTTTAAGTATGAGCACCCACTCCCATTTTAGGTTAAGTGAGATGCCCACATGCTGGTCAAGGTTTATATAGTTTCCATGTACAGTCCAAAACCAGACTTTTTGACTGGACTGTACAAGGAGTCTATATAAACCTTGACCAGCACTTGACCATCTCACTTAACCTAAAATCGGAGTGGGTGCTCATACCTGAGAAGGATTGCAGAATAAATCTATCGAAACGTCGTAGTTTCATTGCATTACTTGTTCGTGTTCAATAAATATTTATAATTAATTAAATTTTTAATCACAAAAATAAAAGCTTCAACAGCTTCATTACGAATAATAAATAAATAAATAAAATAGCCCCTTTTGCTCATCATTAAGAAACAAACGTGATACATATAAATAAATGCCTAATACCATTTTAATTACCATTTCCTTTATTTCCCAAGCTTTCAAAAATTTATTTTTCTGAATTATGATGAATCAGCCCATTTATATATATAAAAATGTAACTTCCCTATAATAGGATAGAATTTCCCTAAAATGTATTAACATGAAATTGTCTTGTATGAATTTAAACTTTTAATAATAGCAAAGTGATTGAATATTATAGGACTAAATAATTTTGAAAAATAAATAGCTTTCTTTAAATTATTTATTTTTTTATTCAAATAAATTAAAATCTACTGGCTTGAATATTCTATATATAAACTTTCACAAAAATGTTTAATTGAATTATACAAGATTTATGATTACTAGGATTAGATAAAGAAAATAATAATATAATATCTTTAGATAAGTTTTAATTTAGTAGTTTTAATAACATATATTTTTTTACTACATGATGGATATTCTTGTTGTCAGAAATTAATTTAGGGGAAAGGAAGACAAGTAAAATATTAACCAAATTTATTTTACCCTCAAATATAGTGATATTAAAGTAAGTAAAAAATATTCACATAATTTTCAAATCAACAACACAAAAAATACAGGATTCCAATAATAGTATATAATATATACCCACCGCACCTATTGATGACAGGCACCTAAGGATGCCAATCTACAAGAAAAAAATGAAAAAATAACTAATTTTTGAAATTTTAGTCGATTATCTTTTAGTTTAACTTAGCACATTTTTTGACCCTACACCCCCCCCCCTCCTCATTTTGGGCGGTAAGTTTATCCATTTTTAGACTTCTTGGGTCCCAGTGATTATGTATACAAAATTTGCTTGAGTTTGCTCAAATAATCTAGATTTAAAATTTTTAACCCCCCTCCACCCCCCTTAATTTTGGGTCGATATGCACCAAAATCTAATCCTCTCTTAATCTCAATGGATCAAAACTACGTGTGAAATTTGGTTTCGATATTCACACTAGTTTTTGAGCTAGAAAAAATTTGGTATCAGACAGACTAACAGACATTTTGACAAAACAATTATTATTTCGAAAAATATATTTTTTTCGATGTTCACCTATTAGGGCTTTTTTGTAGAGCGAAATGCCATGGTTTCCCTCAATTTTTACTTTACCATAGAGGGTATGGCCAAGTATTGTAATCGTGCATGAAAAAAGAGGTTTTTTTCCTTCTTTTTTTCAAAATATCTCAAAAAGGGCTGAAACTATTTTGACTAAAAAAATTGAGCGAAACCATGGCATTTCGCTCTACAAAAAAGCTCTAATAAATGAACAGAGAGAAAATTATATTTTTAGAGATAATAATTGTTTTGTCAAAATGTCTGTTAGTTAATCTGTCTGTTAGTCTGTGCGTTACCAAATTTTTGTGGACGAGCTAGCTCAAAAACTAGTGTGAATATCAAAACCAAATTTCACAGGTAGTTTTGGTCCATTGAGATTAAGAGTTGATTAAATTTTGGTGCATATCAACACAAAATTAAGGGGGCTGGAGGGGGGTTAAAAATTAAAAATCTAGGCCATTTGAGCAAACTACCAAATTTTGTATACATAATCAGTGGGATCCCAGAAGTCTAAAAAGCAAAAACTAACCTCCCCCCTACATGATTATAAATAATTTTAGGAGCCAGGTTGTATGGTAAAGTCAAGTGGATGGCCACATCAGAACACGTCAGCTTATTTTAATCAAAATAGTTTCAGCGGTTTTTGAGATAATTCGAAAAAAAAAACAAGGAAAAAAAACATTTTTTCATGCACGATTACAATACTTGACCATACATGGTAAAGTAAAAATATAATTTAACAATTTATATTATTAATACTATTTGCTATCACACTAAAATACATAGCTTTTTTTACACACTTTATATTCTTTTAAGAGATAAATATTCTTGTATAATTTCAATTATTTCAAAATCACTTAATATATTGTGATAATTGAAAATAGGAGTAGTTTTTACATTTCATTAAGAAAATATTATTTTCTAAATGTTTTTTTAAAGAATATATTAGTTTTTTTTTTTTAATAATAATTTTTTGATTCACCTTTTGTTTTTTTTCTTATTTTATTGTCAATTAAGTGGACTTATCAATCAATTTCTCTGATTCACTTCTAAGCATTTTTTTTTATGAAAATGATGAAAGAAGGAGTTACACCAAAAAGGTGCAACCCCCAAAGGCCTGGGTTGGCCCCTCCATCGCGAAAAGAAGAAGAAAGAATTTTATGGGCTGGGCGGGGGTCGAAGGTATCTGTGGATGTGAGTCTTAAATATCTGAAGCTTATAAGTCGCGGGAAAGATGGTGGCAGGGAGAGAGTTCCAGTCTCTGGAGTTCATAGGGATAAAAGAGTTGGCGAAAGCGCTTGTTCGACTTTTATCCAATTTGACAGCGAAAGGGTGCTGAGCGTTTGAAAACCGCGTGTTTCTCATAAAGAGGGCATTAGGGGGGAGGGGGGGGGGGGGGAATTGAAAAACAATAAGAAAACTGCTTACATGTAACGAATTAACATTTCATTTTTTTTAGAGACACACACACAAATAAATAATTATCTTGTTATTACACATAACCGCAACGATGGACTAGTAATTGTGATGAAAAATACATCTCAAATATATGATCGCTATTTTGGGAAATTGATAATACAGATATTATTTTATAAATCATACCATCAAATATTTCTAATAGCAGATAATTGTAATTTGGAATTGAACAAACTTTTTTTAAGAATTAAAAATATTAAAATTATCAACTATTCTTTTTAAAAAATGCACCACTGAACATGCATTACACCTTCAAAATTGTTCAAATTTTCTTACACTATATTTAGGGAGAAATGGAAATTAAGCAGAATCCAACAAATAAAGAAAATGATATTCTTGCATCCTAAAAAAACTTCCGACTCAGATGAATCACATCTATTCTAACCTAGATCATGAAAAAGACTATTAACAATGAAGTTATCAGGCAATTACAATCTAATAAACTAATTATACAAATAGGCATTATTGCTTTAGACAGTACCGGTCTACAAGTGACATACTTGCATATGTAACTCATATCTGGAATAAAGCCCTCGAGGCAGCTAATGAGAATTTCCGTATAGTTTTAGACATTTTAAAGACTTTTTGATCTGATTTGGCACAAAAATATTCTTGTAAAATTCCCCTATTTTTTTCTTACTCTTAAAATTTTGTCTCAAACCTTAATAATAAGGTTGTTTTTAATGGAATAATGTCCTGTACCTTCTATACTAATGCTGGACTTTCTTCCTCAATAGTATAAAAACATCAATGGCAATGTAATTAATAAACATTATTTTGTGAAATCCCGCCCTTACCTTCGTTATTCAGTCATTATTAAAACACATACAGCAAATGAAAGAAAAAGTCAAGCGAATTGAATATTATGGCGCGTTGCCTATCTCCTAGGCGTAAAGATTTATTTGTGTCATATTAGTGAAATAAAAGTAAAAATAAACTGCAACGGATCGTTGCTAAACTTTATCCAAATTCATTTGAAATATTTATGTTTGTTCCTTTATTATTAATCAGATATCACTTGCAATTTGTAGTTCATGTTGATATTAATTAAAAATAGTTCTGATTTAATAGACGAGGAATAACCATTCTACATTGGATTTTTGACATTTCGGTTATTATTGTAACCATTCCTGAAGACATGGAGGAATCGACTTAAAATCAAAAATAGCCATCGATTCTCATCTAATACTTGAGGAATAACAATTCTACATTAGGTTTTTGACGTTTCGATTATTATTGGTAACCATTGCTGAAGACATGGAGGAATCGACTTAAAATCAAAAATAACGATCGATTCTCATCTAATACTATAGGAATAACCTTATTGCATTCCATTTTTGATGTTTTGACTATTAATGGCAACCTCTACTGAAAACATGGAAGAATCGACTTAAAATCAAAAAGACTAAATTCTTTTATGGCAAACAACTCAAGCTCGATTTCTCTGTGTCTTCAGCAATGGTTACCAATAAAAACCGAAACGTCAAAAATCCAATATAGAATGGTTACTCAAGTATTAGATGAGAATCAACTATTTTCGGTTTTAAAATGATATCTCTGTGTCTTCAGCAATGGTTACCAATAAAACCGAAACGTCAAAAATCCAATATAGAATGGTTATTCCTCAAGCATTAGATGAGAATCAATCGCTATTTTTGGTTTAAAGTCGATTTCTCTATGTCTTCAGCAATGGTTACCAATAAAAACCGAAACGTCAAAAATCCAATATAGAATGATTATTCCTCAAGTATTAGATGAGAATCAATCGCTATTTTTGGTTTAAAGTCGATTTCTCTATGCCTTAAGCAAAGGTAACGGATAAGAAAACAACGCAGTTGCTATGGTTACTTATAAAATTTCCTCCCAAATTTTTACCATTTCACAGCGAGAAGCCTAACCATTCTTACTTAAGTTAGGTTAAATGAGTTATCTTAAAACGATCAAATGAATAAATTTTAAAGAATTTAAAATAAAAAATTAAAAAAAGTACTATTTTATTCTAGAGTAAAGTACTTTAAAATATAATTTTACTAAAAACTTTATTTAACCTTTTTTGTGGTCCCTAAGGTACTTAATTAGGATATTAAATTTCACAAAAATTTGTTAAGTCATTTTCAAGATATTTAGAAAAAACTAAAAAAGTACTTAAATAAAGTACTAATGTTTGTGGGCCGATATGTACCAAAAACTAATCAGCGCTTCATTTTGTTAAAAGAATGCTAGGTTTTTGTGTGGAAAAAATCGTGGGCCAAAAAAACGATAACATCCATCCATCCATACATCCATCCATCCATCCATCCATCCGCACGCACTAAATGAAAAAAATCGCACTTTTTGGCCTCTCGACGAGACCCCATGTAATTTTTGGCAAAACCGTCACGTGCTAAAATTCAACCTAATTGAATACTACAATTTGTGACTTTAATTGAGTCCATGGGTTCCGTAGTCTTTACCTGAGGACCCTTTGAAGCCACGCTTGCCCCGAGAGCGATTACAATACTTTACCCATGCTTTGCATTGGATAAAGTAAAAATGTTATTATATATATAAAGAAGGGATTTAGCATTCACATAGAAGTAAATAAATAGAAATACGATTATTAATAAATTTTATTTACCAAAAATTTTACAAATCCGCTGCCAATGTTGATTTCATACTGTCGGGGTATTTTTTTCCTATATTCTGAAACAATAAGCACGATATATTGTTTCTCTTCTTCGCTTCTTGAAAGGATTTTATTATAGCTTTCCATGAGTTTCACTCCTCGTTCAGCGGTGACGTTTACAACTTTAAGTTTTTTTTATTATTTCCAGTCCAATTTGAAAAGAAATACCTATGGGAGGTGTTCCGCCTAAGAAAATGCTGACGATCTCCTGGAATTCGCTGTAATCTTCGCTCGGCTTCTTGACTTTTTGTAAAGTTTGCATTGCAAACTCAAGTACTTCATTTGTATCCTGAATTTGTATCCGGATATACTCATCTTTTTCCCTGGTATAAATTTTTGTTTGCTTATTTTTGGATACGATTCTTGAAATTTTTGGAAATAGATATAGTTGGACCTGAAGATTGCAATATTTTCTCATCGAATGCACCCTTCAAAATTATTTTGTAAATATGGTGTCGACAGGGTAGATACAGAAGATCTCGTTGCAATATTTGTTCAAGATAAACACACGCGCCTCGAAAACGTCCCATATTTGAAGTGTTTTATCACAACAAACAGCTTGTAGTTAATAGAGTAAAGGGTGTGTAGTTTCACAGTGAATGAAATAAAACTCGAGTTTTATTTCATTCACTGTGAAACTACACACCCTTTACTCTATTAACTAACATCATGTTTCACCTAAAACCTACACCACTTTCCATAAGTAAAACAGCTTGTACTTTATCGGAAAGTCCCCAATCTTGCAACAGTTTTTGCACAGTAAAGGCTTGGTTCGTTCCACTACCAGATTCTATTTTCGGAATTCCAAGCATTTTTTCTTTTCCATCGTATGTTATTAAAACTGGTAACATGTCAAATTTTATTTTTCCGATTAAATTTGGTAAAAGCTTTCCGTCCCAATGAAGAGTCAGTACACCAAGATCGCGGGTTTTAAATACTGCAAAAAATTTTCCGATCAGTTCTTTTCGAAAAAGTGTTCGATAACGTCTAATTGACGTTCGATTTATTATAAAATCGTTTAAATCATGCCCAAGAGGTTCAGCAGTTGCTGTTATAATTCGAACTGCATCTAGGTCAATCACTTTGCAATTGTCGAGGGTCGCTACAAGTTTTGAAGTAATCAGTTCTTTTTGAGCACGTCTTCTTTTTGAGTTACTTGGGCCAGGTTCATCCTCGAATATATTACTGCCTTCTTCATTCGGGTTCTGTCTCTCTTCTTTAGGGGATGTTGATGACGACTGCAGTTCTACAGTTTCTTCTAAAATTAAACATTATACAAACTTTTTTAAAAATATTGTAAGAGTTCGTGGCTGTGATGAATCTGTACTAGATGAAGGAGGAGGTATCAGCCAAAGATGGAATCACTGGGTTCAATAAAACACCTTTAATGAGACGTTTCGGCCTGAATTTTTTGGCCATCTTCAGTCAATTAGGAGTTATACACAAAATGCGGTACACATATGTGATCGAACCAAGCCTTGTCAAAAATAAAATTTATAATAACAGTTAAAAATAAATTATTTTCTATTCATTAGACTTTCGCTGACCATTCAAAGAGTTTAGAGTTCACAGAGAAGAGAGAAAAAAAGACGTGTTTTGAGAAGAAAACATTAATATATTATTAATATAAATTGATTGATTAATAATATTAATTTATTTAAATATATAATTAATGATATTATAGCGTAGAATCGATACATTTTCATATTTTCTCGATGAACGCCTAGGAGGTAGGCAGCGCTCCATAATATTCAATTCACTTGATTTTTTCTTTTCATTTACTGTATGTGTTTTATTAATGACTGAATATTAAGGAAGGTAGGGGCGGGATTTCACAAAATAATGTTTATTAATTACATTGCCATCGACGTTTTTATTCTTTGTTTCAATTTAACGACGTCTAAGAAAATATAGTAACAGAATAAAGCGAAATTCCTAAAATTTGGGATTTTTAAATGAGATGCCCCACCTCAAAGGGTTGTCCGATCGATCTCAAATTTTGTACATATTATTTTCTTACCCAACCTCACAATTTGAGGTGGCGTCCCGAAAACTTTTTGGAAAAAACAATTTCACCTGGTATAGCTAAGGTCCACCCTAGTGTGCATACATCACTATTCATCAGCAATTAAACAGTTGAGTTAGTTATAAAGTGATCATGGATCACGATTTCAAACCAACCCAACTAAATTGTTCCGTCGACTGAAAATCGACTGTGTGTGCCTAGCCTTATCTATATCACAAACCTTTTAAATTTGCTCCCACATCTTATTCATTGTTACGAAGATGACAGCACCGTCCATAACGACAAATAACATTTTAAAAATTTAACTTGCAATTTATTTCAAAGTTCAAGTTCTCAATAACCATTCACATAAGAAAAGTTTTATTTATTAATATTATTTTATTTAATAAAATAATATTTTACTTGTCTTCCTTTCATCTAAATCAATTTCTAATCAATAATTATACAAAACTACACAATTACCTAATACTTTTATCAATGGACGTTAGTTATTTATTTTCTTTATGTAATCATAGTGAAATTAATTCCTCCATAAATGAATTAACTTTTTTCTGATATTTTTCTTTTTTCTATAATAGTCAAACAACTTGATTATTTCATTCTAATAGAAAATAAGAACATTAATAAAACTAATTTATATATTTTTATTTTTCTTAACTATTTCGTCTTGAAATATTTTTTTGTTTTGATTAATTATAACAAAATTTCATGCATTTTTTAGGGAAATTCTATCCTATTATAGGCAAGTAATTTTTTCATTTTTTTTTGTTTCTATAGATATTTTGGCCCTTGATATTCATTTGACAATCAACATTTTACGATGGGTTGTGAGAAAAGTTTACATAAATAAAAGAGTATTGAATTACACTCACAAAGCATGTGCTGTAGTCGGATTCGTAGTGGGAAAAAACATGGTGTGTTCAAACGATGCCAAAACTAATTCTGATAGCACACTTTCTTACCAATAAAGAGATTCGATACATGGATCAAACCAACTCATTTCAAACATTGTAAGTGATGAATCGCGTTCTGTCTATATTGAATTTTTCAAGTTTTGTTAATCGCTACTTAGCAGATGCAGTTGAGTTTCTTTACTGCATCATATAGTAATTAGTAGAGATTGTGGTGTTGGTGCAAGGTGAAACATCTTTAATAAAGATAAAAGTAAATAAATATTATATTTAATATTGATTTACTATGAGTTAAGGATACTAGGTCACTTATTTCACATTAAAATTAAAAAATTAAAAGATATAATTTTTTTTTTCTTTTTCAATATATATATTTCGGGCTATCAACCCATATGTACTTCCTGAAGATGGGTTGATAGCCCGAAATATATATATTGAAAAAGAAAAGAAAAATTTATATCTTTTAATTTTTTAATTTTAATGTGAAATAAGTGACCTAGTATCCTTAACTCATAGTAAATCAATATTAAATATAATATTTATTTACTCTTATCTTTGTATCATATAGTGTTGAGGGGAATTCCACTTATTCTGAGGGCACAAAACACATTGTTTTCTCCCACTCGTAATCCAAGTACACGGTCTGTCTTCACACAAAATTGTTGTTCATAATATTATAAAATTTAGATATATTTATTTTTGAATGAATTTATTAATCATGTTTTATTTGATTTTGGTGAATTCAATTAAATATTATTAATAAAATTTTTACTTTATTCAATTCGAAGCATGGGGAAGTATTGTTTTACAAAGCTTTTATTAACACACACTGTTCTAATCGGGTCAAATCTTGTAAAGGAAATTTTGACCACTTCCCGACTAACTAGAGCTCTAAAATTTTGTGCATATGCTCAGGCTCACATGTATAAATAACCCTGGTACAATAATAATCGAAACTTCTAAAATTAATAAGAAATTGCAATTTGTTTTAATTTATTTAATCATTTGGTCCGTCTCTTGACTCGGAGACAGAACTCCATAATAGGGTGGGTCGAAAAAACTGAATTTTTTTTTCGAAAACACTTTAGTGCGGAAAAGTTGTCTATTGTAATAAGAAGAAAAACGGCATAAAAAATTAAAATCGGTTAACTTCTTTCGCTCGCGCATCGAACTTTAAACTTATGAAAAATTGCAAAAATCACTATATTTTTGTAATTTTTTTCTATTAGTTAAAATTTTTAAAATAAACATACTATTGTTTTATGCTTGTTTCATGGTTTAAATAACCTATATAAATTATATTCTGTTGAATAATATACCTACTTTTTTACGTTTGAGCAACATCTTAGAAAAATTACTAAACTAGTGTGTTTATTTTAAAAATTTTAACTAATAGAAAAAAATTACAAAAATAGTGATTTTTGCAATTTTTCATAAGTTTAAAGTTCGATGCGCGTCGTTTTTCTTCTTATTAAATAGACAACTTTTCCACACTAAACTGTTTTCAAAATTTTTTTTTAGTTTTTTCGACCCAACCTATTCCATAACTAAGACATATGTATGTATAACCTGGCCCCATGTAGTCCATGGTATTAATAATAAAAATAATAAATTTTTAAATATCTTAAAATTAGATGTATCTTATTTGATTCAGCGACGCTTCAAAATTTTGATGTTGGTTTTGGAATTGGATGGATCATGCCTGCTACCTTATATTTATCTCAAGATCATCCCAGAAGAATTTTAGCTGGCAATCTTACGGAAATCGTAAAAGAATTTCCCAAAACAGAACTCTCATGGATGATTTCCGCTCATATGATGTCAGCATCAATTTTTTCGTTGATATATTCTATTTTAATGAGAAACATCAGTCCCCGTTCTCAGATACAAATTCTAGGATTTTTAAAACTTCTTCAGTGGAGTATTTTACTGTTTGTAGATGTAACGGTAAATAGTAATTGACTTAAAGTTATCAATAATCAATATTTTTTATATATTATATATTTTATTTCAGCAATATTGGTATATTTCTGCAAGAGCAATTTTTGGAGCTGGAATACCTGTCTTGATATCTGTAGTAATATATACAGAAGAGATCACGGAGGCTCACAATCGAGGCTTCTTTCTTTCTTTATGCGATACAAGTATGAATGCTGGCGTTCTTACAGCTTTCGTTTTAGGATCCAGTCTAGAATTTCAAAACAATTTGAAAATATTATTTTCTCTTTCGCTTGTATTTTGGATATCATGTTTTTTACTACCAGAGTCCCCAATTTGGTTGATAAAACAAGGCCTCGATGGTTCAGCTATCATGAATTTGAAAAAAATTCGAGCTCAAAGTCATGATTTTACATCAGAACTGAACGATATTGATAAATATCTTTCAAAATCAGTTAAACTCGAAAAATCTTTGTTAAAAAGTTTAAGAATATTACTCTCAAAAAAGTTAGTACGTTGATTAATTATAATTAACATATTGAGATTATTCAGTTTTCAACATATAAAAATATATTTAAAAAAATTTATTTTTAATGATCTGGAATCTTTATTTTTTCAGACATCATTTGAAAGAAGTAATTTTGGTAATTTTACTTTTCGTTTTTCAACAATTTAGTGGTATTGCCATTTTAATGTTTTACTCATTAGAACTAATCGATGAAAATAGTCCGATGGATCAATTCGTAATGGTGGTCATCACAGGTATGGATTTCACTTTAAATTCAAACTAAGCTTTAGTGATTAATATCCTATAACACAACATAATATTATACTTGATGATAGTCATCTATTAGTTTTCTGTTTTAATTTTCCTACTTTTCAATTAAAATGACAGATCCTTCTATAACTTATTTATAACATTAAATATTAGTTTAACTTTTTTCATACAAATAATTTCTAAATTCAATTTTTGTTTATATAATTCGAAACAATTATATTATTGTACTTAAGAAAAATAATTTTAATTACATAAAAATGATGTCATATCTGTGCCTTATTAGCCTTGGTTTCTCCGAAACGAAAAACCCATAATATCCGTTTCCTTGATTAAGGTAACCAAATAAATACTGATAATAAAACTTCAAGCCCAGGTAATTGTAATATCGGTTTGTAAAAAAATGAAAGTCTATAATTATTAGGTAATGATAGAAGATGATCATATTAGTTTATTTTAATATAAGACACTAAAAATGGTTAATCATAGTGTACGATGGCCTTATTTCAATTTAAATTAATATTACATTAGGGATATCAATTCAAAGAATTTTATTTTCAGGTGTCGGGTGCTTTATAGGATCTTTGATGGCATCCTTTTTATCGGATCGTATTGGTCGTCGCCCACTATTTCTAATATCAACCGGTGGAATTATCATCTCTTTGGGAATCATCGCTTTTTATTCTTATCTTGATTTAATATTTCCCTGGATTCCTATCACCTGTGTTTTCGCAAATGTCTTTTTCCTGAACTGCGGTTTAGGTCCTTTACCGTATGTTTTGATGGCAGAACTTCTCCCATGTCATTTACGAATATGGGGCTCATATTGTAGTTTGACTATTTTAGGTCTATGTGCATTTATAATCAGCAAATCATTCAATTTTTTATCTGAACATTTAGGAGAAGCAAGTGTTTTCGCGTTCTATTCTTTTATTAATATGATAACATTTGTAGTTATCTGGAAATTCGTTCCAGAGACAATGGCCACTCCTAGACATCTCATCGAAACAAAATTTTTTTTAAAAGGTGATGAAAAAGATTTGGAAGAACAGGAGGAAAACTTGAAACTTGATGGCAAGGATTCTTTTAGGGCTCACAGGCAATCTTCTGTTTAAATCACTCTAAGTCATCAGATTCTTAAAAACTTAATCTCATTAATCATGTGGAAAAAAAATTAGACAGTTTTTTTATTTAATAACATTTCGGTTTATTTGTTTCTTATATTGACTTAAATTGTAAAATTGTTTAGTGCAAAAGTTCCAGACTAAAATTTTCTCAACTGATTTATAATAACAACACATGTGTGTACTATCAAATTTTATATCATTTTGGGGTTTTTAACAAGAACAGTATTACTACAATGTCTGTCTGTCAGAATATGTTACTCGTAAACTAATAAAGAAAATACAAACTCGAAATTTATTAATTAATTATTATGTACTTATTTATTTAGAAATCAAATTTCTTCTTACAATTTTAATCAGGTAATTATTTTGGGGGATGGTTGAATTTTTGTGGAGTCGGAAAAAGTGGGGTCTTTCTGTAAAAATCCCATTAGGGCTGGCCGTCCACTGGAAACTACAACGCACTACGAAGATGAAGAGCCACAACATCTTTGTAACTTGGATTGGACTAAACTAATAGGTTTATTAAAGTAAATTTTAAAATAATATAATACATAGATGAAATAGGAAAAGAAAACTGTTTCATGACTCCTACGATCTTCTGTCACAATCATCCTAGTAATAATTATAATAAATTATCAAAAAAAATTTTTTTGATAAAATTATCTATTTAGATACATTTTCTAATTATAATATATAATAATATTGATAATGAGCTATTATAAAAAACAAAAAAACAATAAATTAATAAAGTAATATTGAAAAAACTGTCAATTTTTTTTATTTTCTTGTATCATATCAAAATATAAAAAATATCAATAAAATTATTCAAAAAAAAAAAAAAAAAACATAATATTGTATCATGATTAATTAGCCTGCCTACCTGCCTACCGATCAATTTATAGTTAATACCTACTATATAATATCACTTTCAAATATAGCCCAAGATCCCAGCGACCCCAGACCTACGTCAAAGTATAAAGCCTAAGATTTTTTCTATGGGTAGGTACTTTAGTAGGTTAACTTATAACGTATTAGCTAATTTGGGTCAGGGGGGCTTTGGCAGATGTCAGTTACCGAAGAGGTGAAAAAAATGGGTTAATAGTAACAAAGCTATTTTAATATGTCATACAGGATAGTATTAGCGACGTACAATTACTATTGCCAGACGCTCTCGGCGAGTCCTTGCTGTAGCCAGACGCCTCACAGATCGAAAAATAGTTTAGTATCAAGGCTAAATTTTATATATTTTAACATTTAGGGAAATAGGTGTTGCTTTATAGTGAAACATATTAAACACAGGAGTTTTTAAAGGGTTATAGTGGTGTTTCTCAAGTAAAAATAGAAAAATCAATATTTTGTAAACTCAAACTCCTGTTGATGGGCTAAAAACCCGAAATATGTATAGAATATTTAAAATAAAACTCCAAAAATATAATTAAATTTTCTTTTTAATTTTTATTTTTACTTGTGAAACACCACTATAACCCTTTAAAAACTCCTGTTTATATATTTTACTCAGAAAAAATTTATAATCAATAAAAATCTGTAAAAATTCTGAAAGATGGCTACTCAAGGATAAAGTTTACAGAGTTTCAAAATTTTTGAACCATTACTTTGGAAAAAAAAATTCGCTAGTTCAATGCTAAAAACCCCATGTTATTTAGTTGGGAAAATTAATCGATGTGGGACTCAGGTTAAAATTGAGATAGAGACTTAAACTTGGGGGATATATTTTTTTCGAATTTTTTTACAGATTTTAAGCTATTATGATTTTGGAGTTACAGCTAGATAAAATACTGCTACTTATATCTTATAGTTAGTAAGTTATAGACCCAAAATTTTAATTGCTAAAAATCTGTAAAAATTCTGAGGGACAGAGGCTCAGCTCATATGGTTCGAAATAAATAAAAAAAAAATATATCCCCCAAGTTTCAAGTCTCTATCTGATAATCAATATGTGAGTACAGGAAAGCTGTAGATACATTTGTGGAAGATTTATATTTGAATAAAATTTAAAAGAGTGAAAAAGTAAAATCAAATTTATATTCACGATTAATAAATAAGTAGGTATATAATTTTTTCAACCTAAAAATATGAAGCCTGAATACTACAAGAACAATTTAAGAAGTTTCTCGCTTATTGATAAAAAAAGGCCAATATAATGAAATATTTAAATAGTATATTTTTTTAATAACATTTATTAATAATTTATATAATATTAACCTTATTTACCGTGTGTCGGGTTGCTCAAGCTTGTAAGTTTCCCATCTAAATAAGATGGGGTTTTTAACATTGAATTAGCGATTTTTTTTCCAAAATGACCATTAGGTTCAAAATTTTTGAAACTCTGTAGACTTTATCCTTATAAGAGTAGCTATCTCTCAGAATTTTTACAGATCTTTATCGATTATAATTTTTTTGTGTGTAAAATATATAAAATTCAGCCTTGATTCTAAACTATTTTTCGATCTTTAAGGCGTCTGGCTACAGCAAGGACCCGCCGAGAGCGTCTGGCAATGGTAATTGTAAGTCGCTAATACTATCCTTTATGACATATTAAAAAACTAGCTTTGTTACTATGTCGTAGATAAACTCATTTTTTTCACCTCTTCGGTAATTGATATCTTCCAAAGCCCCCCTGACACAAGTTAGCTAATACCCATACGTTATAACCTACTATAGTACCTACCCAGAGAATTTTTTTTATACTTTATACTTTGACGTAGGTCTAGGGTCACTGGGATTTTGTCTATTAGAATTAATCACCTTCACAATGAAAATGACCAATTTTAAAATGGTAATAATCACAATGACTTTTTAATATCTATGTATTTCTTATTTGGAAATTATTAATCCCATTTTGAATTTGACTATTTGAAATTCATTAATCTCAATTCGACATAGATTCTACAATCGAAATTCGCCGCCGATAGCTTGTTATATAAATGAGGCTTATTTATTTATTTTTTATCTATTGAGGTGATATTTTACTTGTATAATTTCCCCTAAATTAATTTCTGAGGATTAAATACTAAATTAAATCTTATCTAAATAAAATAATAAGACAATTATTTTTTTTTTGTCTAATGTTGTAGGTAAAAATAAAAAATTGTTTAGTTCCGTTGTGTGAACATTTAGATATAAAATAGTCAGCTAGTCAAATAGTCGATTATTTCATTCAATTATTATAGAAAAAATAAAACGTAAAAAGAAAAGATTTTTTAAAACAATTTCTTTCTATAACATTCATTTTATTTTATTAAGTTTTAAAGCATACAAGACAACTTCATGAATTTTTTAAGAAAATTCTATCCCATTATAGGTAAGTTAATTTTTATCTATTTTTTGTTTCCAAGCAATTGCGACTGTGATACTCTTTTCTCAGTCAAAATTTTAGGATAACTTGTATGGAAAATTTACATATACCCAGTGGCGTAACTATAACTTTGAGGCCCGTGGCAAATTCATCGGATGGGGCCCTCCCTCAATGCAAAGAAGCTAAACGCTATTATAATTATTTTTCATGCAAATTCATCGGATGGGGGTCTCTCTCAATGTAAAGAAGATAAACGCTATTATAATTATTTTTCTTTGATTTTCTAGTAACTTTCAATTTAAAGAGGACATTGGATTGAAATAGTAATTTTATTTTTAGTCAAAATCGTAATTATTAAAATTCCTTTTTTCGATATTCTGTTCAGCAAAACTGTTAATGACATCATCAAAGTTAAAATTTCGGGCCATGGAATGTTCGATGGATAGAATAACTAAGTTGCGTAATCTTTCTTGTTCCATAGAAAAGTTTTTATCAATTTTTTATCAATTTAGTGCTCGGCACTAACATGTTAGGATCCTCCTGTGGTAGCGGGGGCTCTTTTTTCTTTAAGGGTACAAGGCTTGCTTTTTGCTACTTTTTGAATTTGAGGATCCTTTTATTTATTAGAAATACAAATAATAGGAGTACATTTTATATTTAATTCAGCGGTTCTTCAAAATTTTGACGTTGGCCTTGGATTATCATGGATCATGCCTGCAGGTTTATATTTATCTCAAGATCACCCGAGAAGAATTTTAGGAGGCAATGTCACAGAAATTGTAAAAGGATTTTCCAAAACCGAACTCTCATGGGTAATTTCCGCTAATATGTTCTCATTAATTTTATCAGTGATTTATTCTATTTTATTGAGAAATATTAGCCCACGTACTCAGATAAAAATTCTAGGAATTTTAAAACTTTTTCAATGGATTATTTTGCTGGTTGGAGATGTAACGGTAAATAAGTGATTCTTTTAAATTAAAATTATGAATAAAATCAATATTTATTTATATATATGTATATTTTATTTTAGCAATATTGGTATATTTTAGCAAGAATATTTTTTGGGGCTGGATTTCCTGTCGTGATACCCGTGATAATATATACAGAAGAAATCACGGAGGCTCATAATCGAGGCTTTTTCCTTTCTTTATGCGATACAAGTATGAATGCTGGCGTCCTTACAGGTTTCGTTCTAGGATCCATTCTCGAATTTCACATCAATTTGAAAATAATGGTATCTCTTTCGATTATATTGTGGATGACATGTTTTTTACTGCCAGAGTCCCCAATTTGGTTGAAAAAACAAGGCTTCAATGATTCAGCTTTCATGACTTTGAAAAAAATTCGAGCTCACGACCATGATTTTACATTAGAGCTGAAAAATATTGACAAATATCTTTCGAATACGCTCAAATTAGAAACTTCAAGGATAAAAAGTTTAAGAATATTACTTTCAAAAAAGTTAGTTCTTTGAGTAAATATACTTACCAGAATAAAATTATTAAGCTTTGAGTATCTAAAAACAAAAGAAAAAGTTATTATTATTGATTTGGAGTCTTAATTTTTTTTCAGACACTATTTGAAAGGTGTAATTTGGGTAATTTTACTTTTCATTTGTCAACAACTTAGTGGTATTTCAATTATGATGTTTTACTCAGTAGATCTAATCGATGAAAATAGTCCGATGGACAAATTCTCAATGGTCGTCGTCACAGGTATGGATATTACTAATAATTACAATTTTTACAATATTATTACTTTATTTATGCGAAGCAGATAAAGTACTATAATCGGTCTCGCGGGAAGTGCAATTTCAAAGAGACCTCCGGTAAAGACTACGGAACCCATAGTCTCAACCAAAGTTACAAATTGTAGTATTCATTCATGTTGAATTTTGGCAGGTAACAGGTTTTAAAATTATTTTACTTTAAAATATTTATCCCATAAATCTATGTATTAAAATAAAATGAAAACGCCTTAAGAGTCTTAGGATAGACTTTGTATATCCAGTCTGAACTATTTAGTTGCATAAATTCCAGGGGCCTTAGCGGTGATTGTAAAATTTAAATTAATTTACTTGTAGAAAAATATTAATTTTTATTAGGTACTTATATACCATTTTGTTGATTATTATTTTTTTTTTTTTTTTTTTTTATTATTTGAAGAGAATTTTTACAATCAGTCAATAAAATTTTGACTATAAGTAAAATTTATAAAATTTATACATTCACGCAACACAATTATATCCCATTCACACACTTGAGAGGTTATTCTTCCAGTGAAGGATCCCTTAATTAAATTTATTAGTCCAGCTGTATGTGGCAGAACGTTCTTCCATGTCCAAAATGTGGTATTTTTTAAGTCTCCTTACAGTTAAACTGTTGTCCAAAAGAGTGATGGCTGATGAATTCGAATGATCTTCCAATTTTTTGATATGTTTTTTATACTGATCAAGGATGACTTTTCTGACCGATGGAACGACAAAGTCGTTGTGTATGCTAGCATTGGTGACATACCATGGAGCGTTGACGATATTTCTTAGTATTTTGGATTGAGTCCTCTGTATTATACTAATGTTTGACTCGTTGGCAATTCCCCAGATTTGACAAGAATATGTCCAAATTGGTTTAAGAATTGATTTGTATAGCAGTACCTTAGATTTTAATGCCAATTGAGAATTTTTCCCAAGAAGCCAGTACATCTTTTTGTATTTTAAATTTAATTCATTTCTTTTTTTAATTATGTGCTCTTTCCAAGTTAATCGTGAATCAAGATGCAATCCCAAATATCTGACCGAGTCGCCACTTGGAATAATTCTCGAATTCAAATATACAGGAGGGCACGAGATTCTTTTGTTTGTAAATGAAATATGTATATATTTTGATTCATTTACATGATATATAGCCAGTCTTGAATGATGTTGAGACTTTCTTGTAGTTTATTTGACGCTGAGACAGGATCGGGATTTGTAATCATCATAGCGGTATCATCTGCATACGTTGCGATTAATAAATCTTCTGAAGTTGGTATGTCGGCAGTATATAGAGAATATAGAAATGGCCCGAGAATACTGCCCTGAGGAACTCCTGATCTAATGGGATGATATAGTGAAAATTCATTTTCGATCTTTACCTGGAACCTGTCTTCCAAGTATGATTTTAGTATCCAATAGAAATGGTCAGGGAAGATTTTTTTTATCTTGTAGAGAAGTCCCTGTTGCCAAACCTTATCAAAGGCCTGTTTGATAT
The DNA here is from genome assembly GCA_024734495.1 of Forficula auricularia. Classification (NCBI taxonomy): domain Eukaryota; kingdom Metazoa; phylum Arthropoda; class Insecta; order Dermaptera; family Forficulidae; genus Forficula; species Forficula auricularia. The sequence goes on along the minus strand of JALMQS010000153.1, from coordinate 24,062,608 downwards.
CAAGAAAAACACCAGAACATATGCTTTTTTCCTCCATTGCACTTTCTATATTGTTAACTATTTGATGTATTTGTTCAGAGGTTGAGTGTTGAGTGCGAAATCCGTATTGATGATATGGTATTATTTCGTCAAAATCTATACTTGGCTTGAGTCTCTTTAATATTAGTTTTTCAAAGAGCTTGGATGTTTGTGGAAGTAAACTAATGGGTCTGTAAGAGGAAACTTCATGTATATTTTTTCCAGGCTTGATTATCATAATTATATGAGCGTGTTTCCATTGAATAGGAAAATATCTAATTCTCAAGATAGCATTAAAAATTGCGGTTAGTAGTACTAATCCTTTTTTTGGAAGTTTTTTTAGTAGTTCGATTGTTATTAAATCATAACCGGGAGACTTTTTTTTATTAGGTTCATGTTTGAGGAGTTTTTCGACTTCATTTATTGAAAAAAAAGGTATAGGTGGAGATAATTGAAATGGGGTTTCTAAGAAATTTATTATTTCATTGTTCACTAAATTTGTGCATGTTGGGGGAACGGATTGAATGTATGTTCCAAATGTTTGGAAAATGTGTTTGCTTTTTCAATATTTGTTCTTGCCCATGTATTTGTATCTGTTTTTAGTGGGGGTGAGAATTGCTTTGGTCTTTTTAAATATTTGGTTGCTTTCCACAAGGAATATTCATTAATACCTTGTGGGGATAGTTTCGATAGGTAATCCTGTAGGGTATCATTTTTATTTTTTGTAATTAAATTTTTTAATATTTTAGAGGCTCAGTTATAGGCTAATTTATCAGGTATATATTGACTTCTTTGCCAAATTTTTCTTAGTATATATAATAAAGCGGTTTGTTCTACAGCATGCGCCGTTTTCCGCATCCAACACGCTAATTCTCTCTATCCAGGATGTCTTGCTCTTGTAGTTGCCTACTGGTCATTGCCTCATCTACTCCCTGCTTCCACGTTCGTATCGGTCTTCCTCTTCTCCTCCGTCTTTCCGTGGGCATCCAGGTCCATATTTTATGAGGCCACCTATCTTCCGGCATTCTTTTGAGGTGTCCGTACCATATTAATCTCTTCCTTTCTATTCTATCTATTATGTCGTTTTCCATTTTCATTTTGTCCCTTATAGTTGTATTTGGGATATGCTCCAATCTCGACACTCTGCAACTCCTTCTCATCGCATCCATTTCGAGCGCTTGTAATTTTTTTTCGTTTTTCTTATTCATGTCCCATGTTTCTGAATTGTATAGGGCTATGCCTTCCACTATGGACCGATATATATATTTTTTTGTGTCCTGTTTGATCCCTTTGCTCCACCAGACCCCATTCAGTTGCCCAATAGCTCTTCGACCTTGACAGATTTTATTTTTAATATCCCTCTCACAGTTTGGCTCCTCGCTAAAGACAGATCCCAAATATCTAAATTCCTTACAGTTTTTTATCACTTTTCCATTGATATCCAGATTTTCCCCCTCTGTCCCGACCGTCAGGTATTCTGTTTTTTTAAAGTTTATTTCCAGTCCCCATCTATTATATTCCTCTTCCAGTTTACGGGTCATGTAGCTTACGTCATCTATATCTGCTGCAATAACAACTTGGTCATCCGCAATTTTTCTTAGTCTTCTTTTTAAAGTTATTTTTTCCATTATTTCAATTGGGTAATTTATTTTAGTAGTTTGATTATCTAATTCAGGTGTAGATAACCTGGCTGCTTCATGGATGTGGCTATTTAGGTGTTCTATATCTTTCTCAATATCCTCTTCTGTTTTAAGAGGAATTTTGGTATTTAAATTTTCATCGATGTTTATTTTGAATGATTCCCAGTTTGTTTTTTTATTATATAACGAAGGGGTTTTTTTTTTTTCTTTTATTATTATGTAAGAGCTCAATGTAGCAATCACAGGAGTATGATCAGAACTAAGGTCTAGACATTCTTCAACGTTAATGTACGTTAGAGATACCTTTAGATATGTAAAAATCAAGTAAGTCAGGTAACCTATTTGGGTCTGAGGGCCAGTAAGTAGGTTTTCCAGTGGATAGGATATTATATCCTTTATTTGTAATAGTTTTAAGTAAGTTTCTACCTTTAGGTGTTATTAATCTGGATCCAAAAGATGTGTGTTTGGAATTAAAATCGCCACCAGCTATGAATTTAGGACCAAGAGGGTCAAAAATTTCTTTTTGAAAATTGTTCAGTTGATATAGAATGTTTAGGTGGACAGTATATAGCACTAATTATGATATTTGATCCGTTTATATCTGATATTGATATGGATGTGGCTTGAAGATAATCTTTTTTCAAATTTTTTCTAACTCATGGTGATATATTGAATTTTTGATAATAATAGCAGTTCCAGCATGTGCCTTACCGTCTGGGTGTAAAGAAGAGTAGCAATTGTACCCGGGGATAGAGAAATAGTTCTTACTTGTGAAGTGGGTTTCGAAATTAATAATATGTCTATTTTTTAGT
>JALMQS010000153.1:24000615-24057671 GCA_024734495.1 Forficula auricularia | reverse complement strand
TCATTTTTATTTTTTTGTAATTGGAATTTTTTAATATTTTAGAGGCTCTGTTATAGGCTAATTTATCAGGTATATATTGACTTCTTTGCCAAATTTTCTTAGTCTTTTTAAAGTTATTTTTTCCATTATTTCAATTTGGTAATTTATTTTAGTAGTTTGATTATCTAATTCAGGTGTAGATAACCTGGCTGCTTCATGGATGTGGCTATTTAGGTGTTCTATAGCTTTCAATATCCTCTTCTGTTTTAAGAGGAATTTTGGTATTTAAATTTTCATCGATGTTTATTTTGAATGATTCCCAGTTTGTTTTTTTATTATATAACGAAGGGGTTTTTCTTTTTTCTTTATTATTATGCAAGAGCTCAATGTAGCAATCACAGGAGTATGATCAGAACTAAGGTCTAGACATTCTTCAACGTTAATGTACGTTAGAGATACCTTTAGATATGTAAAAATCAAGTAAGTCAGGTAACTCTATTTGGGGTCTGAGGGCCAGTAAGTAGGTTTTCCAGTGGATAGGGATATTATATCCTTTATTTGTAATAGTTTTAAGTAAGTTTCTACCTTTAGGTGTTATTAATCTGGATCCAAAGATGTGTGTTTGGAATTAAAAATCGCCACCAGCTATGAATTTAGGACCAAGAGGGTCAAAAAATTTTGAAAATTGTTCAGTTGATATAGAATGTTTAGGTGGACAGTATATAGCACTAATTATGATATTTGATCCCTTTATATCTGATATTGATATTGATGTGGCTTGAAGATAATCTTTTCAAATTTTTCTAACTCATATGATAGATTGAATTTTTGATAATAATAGCAGTTCCAGCATGTGCCTTACCGTCTGGGTGTAAAGAAGAGGTAAAGATTGTACTCGGGGATAGAGAAATAGTTCTTACTTGTGAAGTGGGTTTCTGAAATTAATAATATGTCTATTTTTTTAGTTATTAGAAAATTTCAATTTCTTGACGTCGTTGTGCTAGTCCATTAGCATTCCAGAGAACTATTATATAAGAATTAGGCATCATTCTTGTTTATGACTTTTGTTTAAAAATAGATCATGCTGTTTTGATTTAAAAGTTGAGTAAATAGTGATTTAAATTCATTTATAAATGATGTTAAGATATGGTATTGAGATCGAATTATTATTGTGATTATCGTTTATTAAAACACTTGCATATGACCTTTGTGTTTGTTGATTATACAAATACAATATGTAGACACTATTACTAGTCTATTACTTTTCCAATCAAAATTATTATAATTTGGTTAACATTTCTTTTGACTATTAATTAGTAAGATAATCATTAATTTTTTATTATATTTTAAAGTTAATTAATCATCCCAATTAAGACTGAGGTTTGATTATTTATTTAATGTATTTTTAAGAGATGTTGGAAAAAAAGTGTAATAATATATATATCTTCTTTATATTTAATACTAGCTGCAAGGCTCGCCTTCGGCGGCCCTCTTGCCCCCTGGACCCCCAGCCCTCGAACCCCACCCTCACCCCCCACTCCCACCCACTACACCCACCGAAACCCAACCAGCACCCCAACCCCCGCACCATGCCCAACCCCCACCCCCACACCACCACCCCAACACTCCATTCCGCACCCTAACCCACTAACCCCCTCGCCCCAACCCCCGCCTCCACACCACCACCCGCACCCCACCCACCTCGGACCTCGCACCCCATCCATCCCGGACACCACTCCGCGCTCTCCATCCCTGCGCACCACACCCCCGCCTAGCTCCCTGGACCTCACCCACGTTATGGCCTCTGGACTCCACCCCGCACCACCCCCAGCACCCCCACCCTACTCCGCCTCACTCCTCACCCCACCCCCAGTCCACCCTCCGCACCTATTTTTTGCATTTCTAGCCTTCTAGTCATCCACAGATTATGTATACAAAATTTGGTTGAGTTTGGCCCAAGAGAAAGAATTTTCATTTTTTGATCCTCTCCCCCCCCCCCCCCATTTTGGGTGGTTAGTTTTTGCATTTCTAGCTCTCTAGAGGCCCAGAGATTATGTATACAAAATTTGGTTGAGTTTGTTACAAGGGGAAGAATTTACAATTTTTTCACCCCTCCCTTTTTGGGAGGTTTTTTGGGGAAATTTTTTTAAACAAAAGTTGTCAGAAATCACATCCTACAACTTTGTATATTATAAAATTTTCTCTAGGGTTAATAGTTTAGGAGTTATTTGACAATTTTCATTCGTGCGCCCCCCAAACCCCTTTCCAGTCAAAATATCAAAACGTTATATAGCTAAAAACGTAGGTTAGACATCTGATCTAAATATGAAATTTCATAATAATCCCTTTAGCCGTTTTTACGTGAATCGTGAGCAACTTTTCGGAAACGACGGAAACGTACAGACAGACATACATACAGACAGGAATTTTGTTGAGGGTGTTTTCGTTCATAACTTTGCTTGAAACATGTGCAACCATAATTTGGCGTGATTTGGAGCAATGTACAGACAAAACCTTAATTTTATAGATATATAAATAGGTGAAGTTTCATTCATTCATTCACCTTTGAGCTTAGAAATATTAAATTTGCACTGTATATTCTTTCTACGATTTATGGGTGTGTTAAGAAGGAATTTTTGGAAATTCGAACCCTAATGGGAGAAAGAGTCCCAGCATTGAATTTCAGAGTTTTTCAAGATCTCTTAAGCCTGAAAAGATATAGATATGGTTTTAGCTTAGAAAAGTGAAGAATTAAAATAGAAAAATACATATTTGAGTATTTTATTATTTTTGCCCCTAAATGTCATTTTGGGGTAAATTTTTGAAATTTTTAAAGTTTTCTATTTCCTCGGGTTTCTAAGATATATTCAATTTTGGTACATAAGTCTATTGTTAAAACATTCAAGGTTTTTTCATTTTTTAAAAATTTGACCCCTGAACCGAAAAATGGGGTTTTTCTGATTTTGGAGTCTTAAACACAAAAAGGCTCCATATCTTCTATTTTTCAAGTTATTGCGCTCATATTTAGGATATAAAAAACCTAAAAAACAATGTAGAACCGCTCTTTTAAATGTTACTTCAGCGAGGGTGGAGGCTTTTTTGGAATATCGAGTTTTTACAAATAGATTTTTTAAAACTAGGTATTTAGTTTTTGCAAAGGCTAAGTATAAGAATATAAAAACAGGTATTTGAGTACATATTTTGGGTCCCCAATATCCATTTTGGGTTATATTCTTTGATTATTTAAATTCATCGTATTTTTGAGTTTCATGATTCATTTTTGAAACAAGGGATTTTTTTCTTAGGTAATTTTTTCTATATATCTTTAAAATAACTAAACCAATTTTGATCAAATTTAATATATTATTTAAGTTTCTTGAGAAGATCTCAAAAAATATTATATAACGTTATTAGTAAAATTATATACCGGGAGAGTTTTTTATCTTGAGACAGTCTTATAACTCAAAAACAGTGGATTATATGAAAAAAAGTTTCAAAAAAAAGCCCATTTATATTGAGGGGGAAACTAAACTATGCTTTTGTTTGACGACCTAAAACAAGCTTTCAAGGGTATTTCGAGGTCAAGTTCTGTTTTTTAAATGGAACCCTATATTTTTCTGTACATATTCTGAATCTAAAAAAAAAAACTTCTCAAATTTTATTAAAACTATTTTTAAACGACATCAAATAAAAAAAATATTAAATCAATTAAATCTCAAAAAAAATCCTAATAATTATTTTAAACAATTATTCAACTTAATTCTTAAATAATAATCAATAAATAATTAATTATTAAATCGAAAAGTCACAACAATGAAAATAAGTGTTTATAATGATATTAAAACTTCATTATACACAGATTTAAGAGATTATTTTCTATTTGATAGAATTATTTAAAATTCTTGAGTTTAAAAAAGTTTATTTCTCGTGTCAATCCAGTAGATAGCTTTCATATATTGTATTTCCATAATAAAAATGGATAATTTTTTGTTGAAGAAAAAATTGAAATGGTCTTAATTTGTGGTGAATGTGGAAGAAAGGTTGTGGGGCTGCTATTGAAATAGATCTGATAGGAATACACCCTCCCAAGCTTCATTTTATCTTATTGTAAATCTTTTGGAAAAAAACATGAAATGTAAAGGCTACGAAGAAACTGAAATAGACCAAAATAACGAAATTGGAACTGGAATTCATCCAGAAGACTTATGATACACTCTGGAATGTCTCAGAACAGTGTCGTAAAATTATTAAATTATTAATTATTATTAAATTATTTAATTAATAATTAAATATTTGATTATTATTATTTGATAATTAAGTTGAATAATTGTTAAAAATAATTATTAGAAATTTTTTTTGAGATCTAATTGATTTAATATTTTTTATTATTTGATGTCATATAAACAAATAATTTTAACAAAAATTGTTCATTTTTTTTAAATTCAGAATATGTACAGAAACATATAGGTTTTCATTTAAAAAACAGAACTTGACCTCGAAATACCCTTGAAAGCTTGTTCTACGTCGACAAACAATAGCGTAGTTTATTTTCCCCCTTCATATAAATAAACTTTTTTTCAAATAATGCCCTGTTTTTGAGTTATAAGACTGTCTCAAGATAAAAAAACTCACCCGGTATATATATTTTAAAATATTTTACAATAATAAGATAGTAGACTTTTATTTTAATTCTTTAGAATTTATTTGTTTCGTCGTTTTAATATAGCTTAACATATTTAACCTCGCTTGAAATAAGTATAAAAATTTCAAAGGTTGTTGGAAATAGATTGATGTGTATAGTCCTATTTCACTTTAAATTAATATTAAACTACATATATTAATGAAAAGTATAATTTTTTAGGTATTGGCTGCTTTATAGGATCTTTGATGGCATCCTTTTTATCGGATCGAATTGGTCGCCGACCACTATTTTTCATCTCACTCGGTGGAATTATCATCTCTTTGGGAATCATCGCCTTTTATTATTATCTTGGTATAATCTTTCCCTGGATTCCCATCATTTGTGTTTGCGCAAATGTTTTTTTCATGAATTGCGGCTTAGGCCCTTTACCGTATGTTTTGATGGCAGAACTCCTTCCATGTCATTTACGAATATGGGGCTCATATTTTAGTATTACTCTTTTAGGAACATTCGCATTTATAACCACCAAATCTTTTAATTTTTTAATCGAACTATTAGGACAAGCAGGCGTTTTCGCTCTTTATTCTTTTATTAATATAATAACATTTGTATTTATCTGGAGATTCATTCCAGAGACAATGACCACCCCTAGACATCTCATGGAAAAAAGGATCTTCTTTAAAGATGACGAAACAGATTTAGAAGATGAAGAAAATTTAAAATTAAACAATTAAGAATCTTTTACCACAATTTATGATTGTCTTTTTGTTGTAATTTTATAAAATTAAATCAAGTACACAAGTGAACAAATTTTATTTTTTTACACGCTTTATATTAGCTTCATCTGTATGTATGTATGTATGTATTTATGTAATTTCTATGAATGTATCAATTTGTCTTTTTTTCTGTAAACATTTTTCTATAAAAAAATTGTTTACCTACCCAATTTAAATGAAATTATATAAAAATAATAAAAAAATTATATTTAAAAAAAGTAAAAAATACGCTTCTAAAAAAGTATAAAATAATGTAATACTTAATCAAAAAGCGTGGGGCACTTTGTCGAAATTAATTAAAAGTACATATTTCTGCGCCCCATACTTTCTGGCTAACTGGGCTCTGGAGAAGAACGGATCTCTCATATTGTAGACTGTCGCGCTACATGGACTATCCAAAACGAAAATCATGGATTTTTTATAAAAAAAAAAAAATGATGTGGCATTCCGCATGACTTTTCTTTGAGTATGCGTGGATTAAAAAGAGGAATTTAGTAATTATAAACAAAATATTTATTTCAATATATTAATTTAAACATTTACATTCAAAATAAAGGTAAAATGCAACAAAAACAACAAAATGCGTTTTTACCATTATATTTATAGGGTTGAACAACAAAAAATATACTCTAACTTAAACCATTATCAAAGCAACAACAACGGAACGACGCATTATAGAGATATTGCCGAAGATGCGAAAAATGCGGCCAAACGGCTTACACTGACATATCAACGAAAAAATAATTTATTACTTTGCAATGTACCCAAAGGGTAACAGCCCTATAAAATTAATAAAATTGCAGGACGGATCAGTTGAAGAGGGTAGAATGATAATATTATTTTTTTCTAAATTTTTAAAATGAATTTTCACTTTTATAATATAAGAATTTATATAATAATAAAATGTTTCACCTAGAACCAACACCGAACTCCTTAAAAGTTAAGAATTTATACTTGTTGTAATTTTGACATTAAAAATTATTTAATATAAATAATTTATCTTTTTTCATATTAAAAACACATTAAAATATAAGTTTGCAAATAATAATAGGATTGTAATGTCAAAATTCCGCTAAAAGTATTGATTCGACCAACATATTCATTTTTAGCTAGTTTTCTATTTAAATAAATTTAATATTGAGTTTGCACGGAAGAAGAGATTAATATGGTATATACCGGTGAGTTTTTTATTTTGAGAGCCTTATAACATTCAAAAACAGTGCATTATATGAAAAAAAAGTTTCAAATAAAAGTTTATTTATAACAAAGAGGAAACTAAACTACGCTATTGGTTGTTACCGAGAACAAGTTTTCAAGGGTATTTTGAGGTCAAGTTCTGTTTTTTAAATAAAGCCCTATATTTTTTATTACGTCTACATAATCTTCAACAAAAACTGAACAAGTTTTATTAGAACTATTTTTTATACGACATCAAATAAACAAAATACATGAATCAATTAGATCTCAAAAAATAATCTAAATAATTATTATAAACAATTATTTAACTTAATTATCAAATAATAATGATTAAATAATTGATTATTATATAAATAATTATGAAATCTTAAAGTCACAACAATTAAAATTAGTGTTTTTAATCTTAAAACTTCATTATACAGAGATTTAAGACATCATTTTCTACTTAAAAGAACTATTTAAAATTCTTGAGTTTAAAAAAGTTTATTTCTCGTGTTAATCCACTAGATAGTTATATTGTATTACTATAATAAAAATTGAGGATTTTTTTTGAAGACAGAAATGAAATGGTCTTAATTTATGGTGAATGTGGAAGAAGTATTATGGGGCTGCCATTGAAATGGATGCCGTGCGTTTTCCTGATAGGAATACACCCACGCAAACTTCATTTTATCGAGTTGTAAAAAAAAACAGGAAGTCTAAAGGCTACGAAGAAGCTACAATAGGCTAAAATAACGAAATTGAAACTGGAATGTACTTGCGATACACAATTATTAATTATTAATAAATTATTTATTTATTAATTAAATATTTGATCATTATTTTTTGATAATTAAGTAGAATAATTGTTAAAAATAATTATTATAACTTTTTTTGAGATCTAATTGATTACATATTTCTTTTATTTGATGCCGGATAAAAAATAGTTCTTATGAAAGTTGTTCAGTTTTATTGAAGATTTAGGAACCGTAAAGAAACACATAGGTTTTTATTTAAAAAACAGAAGTTGACCTTGAAATACCCTTGAAAGCTTGTTCTAGATCAACAAACAATAGCGTAGTTTAGTTTCCCCCTCGATGTAAATAAACTTTTATTTGAAACTTTTTTCCATATAATGTATGTCCATATACTGTTTTTGAGTTATAAGACTGTCTCAAGATAAAAAAAACTCACCCTGTATAATGGATATACAAGAATAGTTTAATATTTTTTTTTTTTATTTCAGTTTAAAAATAATAATTTATAATTTTTTTTTCAAATGAATCCTAATATTGAAAATTCGTAAGACAACAGAATGGAAGTAAGAGTATTTTGGGAAATTGTCATAGCAGGATGGAGAAATCGGATAAATCAATGTGATTGGCTTAAACACCAGGAAAGAGGGACACGATAAAACGAACATAAATACTATGAACATTGGAAACAGAGATCATTCTCTTTCTACAATTATTATTACCATTCTCAATTATTCTCAATCCTCTATTCTACACATTCCTTTATTATATTACTATTCCAATTCATTCTCTCAATCTTCTATTCTATAAACCACTCCAATATATTCTCAATCCACTATTCTCTACATACATCCTTTCTATACTCATTCTTACATAAATATTCTATCCTATACTATTCTCATATATATATATATATATATATATATATAGTATATACATTTTATACAATTTTATTCTTTCCTTCTCATCTGTGATTTTTGCCTTTCCTTTAAAAACACAAATTATACATTGCTATTCTTTCTTTAAGAAGCCAGCTTTTTCCTCGAGGAAAACTGAATTTGGGCCCGAGAAATTTCATTTGATCACTGTCGATTATCGCCTACACGCCAAAAACTCCTTTTGGGCGCTGGTCAATATTACATAATTGACGACCAAAACATAAATCGGCGACTGAGCGACGGATCCTGCTAGGTGACACCGAATGAATTAAGGACCATTGTTCAAGAAGGAAGAATTCATAAAAAGGAAGGCATCGTATAATATTGCATCGAGCCGGAAACATCACGTGAATGTAAAATATCTTAAATTCTAATTTCTCCAATTTTTACTCCATTCTTTTGATGTCTGTTAAATTCAATTAAAGCAGGGGTTCCCAACCTATTTGCACCTGCGTACCACTTGACTTTTTGAGAAATATTGGCGTACCACCAGACCTAAATATTTTAATAAACGTATAATATTTACTCTTCTAAAAGTGTTCAAAGGCTTTTTGAATTAATTTCCTGAGAAAACTTCATATAAATAAATGCTTATAATAAAGGAGAAATAAAAAGATTAAAATGGTATTAATTTACAGTTTTATTTATTACCCAAAGGTCTATAAACATACAAATAAAAAATTAGTACAAACTCAGCAAAAAATTAATCATCATACAAAATATACTTTTATAGTCTTTAGTGCGAAACTTGTTGTTGTTTGCCTGTGATTAAAATATCAACATTAGGAGTAATGGAACTTATCTTCACTCTTAAGTCCTCTTCAACACTTAATCTGCTTCTATGTTTATTTTTTATGTACAAGAGTTCAGAAAATCCACTCTCACACAAATAACTCGTAACAAATGGCATCCAAAATAGCAGAGCTTGCCCGAAGTTCAAAAGGTACTCGGTTTTACATCAGATCCAGAAGTTAATTATCTTTAAAATAATCTTTCATGGAATCTTTCATCTTTTCTGTAAGATCGATAAAACTTTCTTTTAGTTCCAATTCATTTGTTGAGGTTCCCGAAAAAGGATTTCTGGTCCAGTCCACTTTTGAATAATCTTAAGAGAAATACTTCTTAAAGCTTTTTTGAAGGCCCTCCAAGTGAACAATGATATCTGCAACCACATCTGTCATTGGAGATATTTCATTTTCTTCGAAAAATGATGATAGAGTGGGAAATGCAAATAAATTCTCCTCCTGTATTTGTGAACAAAACAGGACCAACTTTCTCTTGAAGGAGTTTATTTTGTCAGTGGCTGTGAAGGCTGTTGTGTTTGGTCCCTGAAGTCCCAATTTCAGTGTGTTGAGATTGTCAAAAATGTGGGCTAGATAAGCCAATCTTGACATCCATTCTTCATCTGCAAACAATTTTTTCATGTCAAGATTTTTTTCACTTAAAAACATAAACGCACTCACGCGTACCACCTGAAAAGTCCCCTCGTACCACCGGTTGGGAACCTCTGAATTAAAGGATTCAATAAAATCACCTTGTTAAAACTTTAAACAATTCTATTTAAAATCATTATTAGTATTGAAAAACTGTGAATCCATCCTTTTTTATTTTTTATTTGCATTTTTTTTTATATATTATTATTTTTTTTTTTTGTAAATTCATTTGATAAATATAGCTTCAGTAAAGTAAATTTTATTATTCAGTAAATTTTCGGTATAAGCATTGAGAGAGACCACGAGTAACACCCACCATTCAAGAGGAAATCCTAAGCAAAAAATGCTATAAGAGCAACCCACTTCATCTCATACCTAAGTCTCATTAAAATAACTAATACTCACCCTTCACCCCATCCTACCAACCTACGCAACTTTTTCTTTGATTAAGCCATTTACCGATTTATAGAGCTGTCCACCAAACATATAAATAAAAAAAAACCTAAAAATTATAATTAAAAAAAAAAAAAACGATTTCAAACTGCCCGAGTATCGTTCATGTTCTCATAAGAATTAAAGAGTTCCGTTATTTTGTCATTGTTCTTATCATCAGAACTTAACCAAATAATATGGGATAACTCCTATCCGAAAACAAAACAATCATCAAAATCGGTCCACGTGATAAAAAATTATTGCTGAACATTATAGAGTGGAAAGAAAAATACAAATTTTTATTTTTTATTTGTATACATGGAAACGTTCCGATTATTAGTAGAAAAGACAAAAACAAAATATAAATTCCCCTGTCCCATTCTGTCCCATTTTCATTGATCCCCTCTGTATTGTGACGTCACACTATCACTTTTATACCCTATAATTTAATAACCTGATATCTAGGGGTGGTCGGGTAGGCTAGGCGGTAGCACGTCAGCCAGCTAACCAAGAGGACCCGAGTTCGAATCCGACTCGAGGCATCCGGCTTAAATCTGACCCCCGGGTAGAGACAAATTTAAATAAAAAAATAGATAGTATCGTAAATGCCTTATGGCTAGAAAGGCCGAAAAGCCAAAAAAAAAAAAAAAAAAAAAAACTGATATCTAAAAAATATATTTGAAAATTTTAAAAATTTTTGAATTTGACTTTTGTGACATCACAATTTTTAAGATCCACGGACCCCTCTGTCACATTTTATCAGAAATCTGAGATGGCCCCTTCCTCAACTCTGTGACGTAATTTATGGACGGCCCCTAATGAACATATATAAAAAAAAAAGATTCCGACGAATTGAGAACCTCCTTATTTTTTTATGAAGTCGGTTAAAACGGTAGTCATTTTCCCAAGTTTCTTAATTTTTCACTTTTGATTTTGGTTACATGTAAATAGTGAGCGGGTGGGCGCTAAAGATAGGGGCGGGGGGCGTCCCTTCCCCCTTGGCTACACCACTGCCTTCTCTCATTTTCAACCCAATTTTATAGGTTAATTGTTTTATTTTTTATTAAGAAAGTGGTTTTGTCATTAAATCAGCTTACATTTCTTCTGCGGGCAATAGTAAAATATAATGAAATTTCGCCTTTCCTTTTTAGGTATTGGATTTTTATATTTTCAATTCATTCATTGAAGTCCTTCAAATGTTGTTTTATTGGTAATAATTCTTGACATGTTTCATATAAATCATTGAATTCTGCTTCTGTAAAACTTAATGGGATTTTCAATTTTTTTTTCGATTTACGGATAATAGATGCTCTATGCAATTTTATTATAAGTCCACTTGTCTACATCTCTAGACTATTATTATTATTATACACCTGTTTTTCACATTAAATTAATTGGATAAAATATTTCATGAATAAGTCTTTTATTTCAATCAATAAAATTTAAAATATAATTATAACAAATCGATAAATCGATCAAATTATAACAAATCGATAAATCGATAATTAAATATTCATGCCAATACATCAATTAAATCAACAACTCAGCTACTCTCCTCTAATTTCTCATTTAACTATTGCATTTGGTTTGTTTTAATACTTATATATTAATAAATTCCGATTTAGGGTCTATCTACACTGGTCCGTCGCGTGTCAGTTCAGTCTCAGTTCAGTGCTTCCGTACCAGTGAAAAATAACATTCTTCTGTGGAATCTAATGGAGGGGATCCCCACTCGTCCGGCGCAGTCCAGTGTCAGTTCCGTCAGAATATTATCTTTCACTGATGCGGAAGCACTGAACTGATACTGAACAGACACAAGACGGACCTGTGTAGATAGATCTTAATGCATAATTCATGAATGCCTTATTTATTCCATAATCCAAAACAAAAATTAGTAGAATCGTTAGATGAGAGATTTTATTTCAAATAGATTTTTTATGTAATATATTTATATAAGTTTATGTAAGTCTTCAAATCAATAGATTGCTCAACAATCATTAATTCATTTGACATAAAAAAAAAATTACGACATGTCGTCAAGTATTCGATAATAACAATAATATCTATTCTTAAATTTTACATCACACGAGCATCATCATGAAACTTTTAGGAAGAATTTACCCTGTTCTATGTAAGCTATTATCTTTTACTTTATTTAATTCAATTAAAAGATTATTATACCATTGCAAGTTTTATTCTCATATTTGAAAATTTATACCCTGTGTACTTTAATATCGATTTTAACATTAAGGTTTTTACTTTATCATACAGGGTATGGTCAAGTATTGTAATCGTGCATGAAGAAAGTGGGGTTTTTTCTTTTTTTTTTCGAAATATTTCAAAAACGGCTGAAACTATTTTGATTAAAAAAATAGAGCTAAACCATGGCATTTCGCTCTACAAAAAAGCTCTAATAAGTGAACATCGAAAAAATTATATTAATTTATTTGTCAAAATGTCTGTTAGTTAGTCTGTCTGATTGTCTGGTTGTCTGGTTGTCTGGTTGTCAGGTGGTTCGGTTGTCTGGTTGGTTGTCCGTTAGTCTGTAGTCTATGCGTTACCAAATTTTTGTGGACGAGCTAGCTCAAAAACTAGTTTGAATATCGAAACCAAACTTCACACGTAGTTTTAGTCCATTGAGATTAAGAGCTGATTAGATTTTGGTGAATATCGACGAAGGGGGGTGGAGGCGGGGTCAAAAATCAAAAATCTAGGCCATTTGAGCAAACTCAACAAAATTGTGTACACATAATCACTGGACTCCCAGAAGTCTAAAAATGAAAAAACTAACCGCCCAAAATGGGGGGGGGGGGGGTCAAAAAATGAAAATCTTGACCATTTACCAAAGTCAACCAAATTTTGTATACATAATCAGTGGACCTAAAGGAGTCTAAAAATGCAAAAACTAACCCTCCCCCCTAGATGAATATAAATAATTTTATTAAATATTAAATATAAGTAAGGGGCCAGGTTGTATGGTAAAATCAAGTGGATGGCCACATCAGAACACGTCAGATTATTTATATTGAGATTAAGGGATGATTATATTTCCGTTCAAATTGGACCCAAACTTTGGGAGTAGAAGATTCCTAAATAACTGATAGGATATTATAAACTATAAAATCGATCATTCTTTTTTAGTAAAATTCTACTTTATTTAATATTTTCATGTATACACTATTATCTTAGATAAACCATTATTTAAGCACTTAAAAATTAATGCGAGTTGGTGTAAATTATATTTCTAGACTATGAACCCAATTTTAAAAATTACATTAATACACTGTTTTAGAAACTAAAATGATCAGGCTAAAAAAATTCACAGTTAGCACATTGAATATTCTAAATACAAAATTATATATATCTGAAATTCTTCAGTTTTAAGATTCTAGAGTTAAAATGAATAAACCTTATTACTTTCAATTGAAAAGTTTTTGTTTTGCAGAGAGTAGCAGAGTTGTTGAATCATAAAGAGAAACAAAGAGAATGCTTGATGAAAAAAAAAAAATATTTAGTGTTTGACTAGCAAATCTGCTATGTAAACAGATTTTCAAAAACCACGCGATATTGCCCCCATGAGAAATAATATGTCTAATTCTTTCCACGATTTACTTTTAAAAAATATGTATTTGACGCGAAATATTCAATAATTGACAAAAATCCTTCAAATATGCAATTTTATCTAATATTACTCAAATGTGCAAAAATATGCAGGATAAAATTTAACCCACAGTATTCTAGATGCATGATTCGGATAGATAATTGATCCCATGGGTCGTATGTGGCAGCAAACAAAATATGTAATTGCCTAGGAATCCGGTCTCTACGTTATTACTATCACTATCTAGACCAGAGTTCGGGGAACTTTTTTAGCCATTACCCCTAAATATTTTTGCGTAGGTCGCTATTACCCCTACATTCTGAAAATAAAAAAAAAACAAGGTAAATTTATATTATTTATTATTTAGTGAATTAATTGGAATTTACATGAAAACTATCTGTAAGTAAACAGAAATTGTAAACATTAATATAATTCAAACGCTATTACGTTTTAGAAAAATGATCTTTTATTTTGGCTAAAATGACTTCAAAATTAGGACTTATTGACGTGAGCGTAATTTGAATACAGGAAAAGCTATCAAAGTAAAAATACTATAATAGTTTTTAAAATAGAAAAATTTAAAAATGTCCTTACTACCTCAGATAGTTTTATAGTTTTCCCATTTGGGGTAATTTATCCCGATTCCCCAACTGCTGATCTAGACTATCTAGACTAAGTACCATATGCCTGGATGGGACCATATTTAGTCTTTTTTCAACATTGCATAAAATGATCTTAAACTAAATATATTCCTCAAATATTTTAAACTAATTACTTATTCGACCACACTCGCGCTCTACTCGGAAAAACTAAACATTCAAACATTAAAATTTCTCAAAAGAAGTGCTTAGATCGTTTGAGAGTTGGATACGCTATAAAATGTATTTAATTCGGTTCAGCTGCGCTTCAAAGTTTCGACGTTGGACTCGGATTGGGATGGTCCATGCCTGCTAGCTTATATTTATCTCATAACCATTCTAAAAGGATTATGGGAGAAAATGTCAACGAAACAGTAAACGGATTTTCCAAATCAGAGCTTTCATGGATGATTTCCAGTCAGTTGATGGCTTTTGCATTTATGTCTTTAATCTGTGCTATTTTGATGACAAAGATTAGTCCACGTTCTCAGATACAAATTCTAGGAATTTCCAAAGTTTTTCATTGGAGTATTTTGCTTTTTGGAGATCTGTTGGTAAATATTTGTTCTCGAATTTATTAAATAAAAACACTTAATAAGAAAAATAATTTTTCCAGCCAATGTGGTATATATTTGCCAAAGCAGTTTTTGGATTTTCAATCCCTATTTTGGTATGCGTAGTTATGCATACAGAAGAGATTACGGAAGCTCACAATCGAGGGTTTTTTCTTTCTTTATGTGATTCAAGTATGAATGCAGGCCTTCTTACATCTTACATTCTCGGATTAAGTTTCGAATTTCACATCAATTTGAAAATATTATTTTCTATTTCACTGATATTTTGGACGACATCTTTTTTACTACCAGAGTCCCCGATTTGGTTAAAAAAACAAGGCCTCAATGGTCCAGCGTTAATGAATTTAAAAAGAATTCGGGCTAAAAATCATGATTTTACATTAGAGCTAAAAAATATTGATAAATACCTTTCGAAATCAGCTAAATTAGAAACTTCATGGATGAAAAATTTAAGAATATTAATTTCAAAAAAGTTAGTAATTGTTTAACTTTCAGCATAAAGAAATAAAACAAAAAGCTAAAGCAACTATTATTGATCTGGAATCTTAATTTTTTTCAGACATCATTTGAAAGGAATAATTTTGGTATATTCGTTTTTCATTTTCCAACAACTTAGTGGTATTACAATTATGATGTTTTACTCAGTAAAACTAATCGATGAAAATAGTCCATTTGACCAATTCTCTATAGTATTCATGACAGGTGTGTATAATTGAAATTGAAATTGAAATTACACAAAAGTTATCGTACCACAAAGAATTACTTGCACATTTTGTTAGTCCTGATAGCTTAGGGCACTGATATCAACATTTTTCTACCCAAACTATCAAAACATTTTTGATTAATTATCCAATCCTCTAAAACTGAAAAAATCAATTGTGATGCCCAACAAATCTATCTTCACCATTAAATTATAATTATTATAAATTTGCCCTAGAACCGTTCGACTCAATTTCTTATTTGAGTTTAATATTCTATGCCAAATCTTTGACAATTTCAAAAATACATCATTTCATATCCTTCATTTTTTATTTTCTAATCTAGTAGTTAGTTAGTCTGTGCGTTACCAAATTTAAGTGGACGAGCTAGCTCAAAAACTAGTGTGAATATCGAAACTAAATGTCAAACGTAGATTTGGTCCATTGAGATGATTAGATTTTGGTGCATATCGACCAAAATTAAGAGGGAACGGGGGATTAAAAATTAAAAATCTAGGCCATTTGAGAAAACTAAACCAAATTTTGTATACATAATCAGTGGGACCCCAGAAGTCTAAAAATGCAAAAACTAACCGCCCAAAAAGGGGGGATCAAAAAATGAAAATCTAGGCCCTTGTACCAAACTTAACCAAATGTTGTATACATAATCAGTGTTCCATCTTTCTTTCACCATCTAAAAATATGTATCAGCAAAGCCACATGATTAATACATATAAGAAAAATTTCATGGTGTCTATTCATACTTTTATATCAGGTGTCCAAACTGTTGGCTTACACAAGGCACATTTGAAAAAAAACAAAATTGTCTCTGACCGCGGATAAAACATTGATATTTGTTATTCAAAAAAGATAGTTAATAATACAATACAATACAAAAATGATATAATGTATTAGTATTTGTTTAAATTTTTCCTTACAGATAATTAATATGAAATTCTAAGACAATATTCAATTTTTTTTTCAGATCGGTATCTAATTGTTGTTCTAGAACATTCAATAAGAAAGTTTGCAAGTAGAAAATTTATTTCTAATGAAAATGGAGTCGAAAATAGACCAAAAATGATGATTATTTTTTTTCGAAAATTTAGTTCCAGATTTAAAATTTAAAATTAGCACTTTTATTTTTCGAAAACTTCACAGTAGATTTTCGTATTTCTTATTTTAAAGAAAAAAAAATTATCAGGCCAAATTGTTGTGTGTTTTCCAGTAGGTATCAACATATAAATTTCAATGTTGTAAGGAAATTTTATAATTTTATATTGGGCCACGGGTTGGTGGACAGGCTCGGTTTAAATCGAGTTGGATTAAAGAAGGATATGAGGAATGATAATTTATTTAAAATGGTCACGGATATAATAATCCCTGACTATCTATTGTCTATTGACATGTAAGAACGTGTAAAGCTCTAATAGTGAACATCAAAATTGTATTTTTCGAGATAATAATCGTTTTGTCAAAATGTCTGTTAGTTAGTCTGTCTGGTTGTCCGTTATTCCCGTGCGCTGCCAAATTTTTGTGGACGTGCTAGCTCAAAAACTAGGGTGAATATCGAAACCAAATTTCACACGTAGTTTTGGTCTATTGAGATTAAGAGCTGATTTCGACAGCATTTAGACCCAAAATTAAGGAGAGTGGAAGGGGGGTGGGGTTAAAAATTAAAAATCTAGGCCATTTGAGCAAACTCAACCAAATTTTGTATACATATCAGTGGACCCCCAGAAGTCTAAAAATGCAAACTAACCGCCAAAAATGGGGGGGGGGTGTAGAGTCAAAAAATGAAAATCTTGGCCATTTACCAAACTCTACCAAATTTTGTATACATAATCAATGGGATCCCAGACGTATAAAAATTAAATAAAAAGTAACCCCCTCCCTACATGATTATAAATAATTATGGGGGTTGTGTCGGCCTCCTGATGTAATGGTCAGCATGTCTGCTGGCAGCACGGAGGTCTCAGGTTCGATTCCCGGCCATACCCAGTCATTTTTTCTAAGTATAGGGTCTGAAAAAAAAATTAAGTGAGATAAATTTAAAAACCTAATTTATCGATCGGAGAAATACCACTGCTCGAAGCTCTAAAAACTTAGTAAATTGGATATTGGATTGTATCTAAGTTTCTGAGATTTGGCACGTGATCCCGGCTTCTTTCCTTCTACTCTGTTCTTTACACGATGGAGGGGCCATCCCATACAGGCCTTTAGGGGATGGACTTCTGCTGTATCTCCTTCTCACGTCAATATCATTAAAAAAAAAGGCTAAAGTGGTAAAGTCATCCACATCAGAACACGTCAGCTTATTTAAAACTGGATTCTAGAAATTGTAATAGTTTTTGTGCACGATAGACCTATTTTGATTTAAATTAATTTTAAAATATATATAGGTATAGGTATTAATACAAGGAATTTCTTTTAGGTGTAGGATGCCTTATGGGTTCTTTGTTGGCATCCTTTTTATCGGATCGGATTGGTCGCCGTCCACTTTTTCTCATCTCATCTGGTGGCATTGTTATCTCGTTGGGGATCATTGCCTTTTATTCTTACCTTGAATTTATCTTTCCCTGGATTCCCATCATCTGTGTTTTCGCAAATGTTTTTTTTTATGAACTTTCGGGTTTAGGTCCTTTATCATATGTTTTAATGGCAGAAATCCTCCCATGTCATTTAAGAACATGGGGCTCCTATAGCAGTATGCTATTTTCAGGAATTTTTTCATTTATAGTAATCAAATCTTTCAATTTTTATCTGAATATTTAGGAGAATCTGGTGTTTTTGCTCTCTATTCTTTTATCAATATGATAATATTTGTGGTTATCTGGAATTTCGTTCCGAGACAATGGCTATTCCGAGACATCTCTTGGAAAATAAGATTCTTTAAACACAATCAAAGAAATTTAGAAGAACAGGAAGAACACTTGAACAAACAACTAAGATTCTTTTCGCAAAATCAGAGAGGGACTGTTGTTTTGCACTTTGTAGACTCATAGCAAAGAACCTGGAAAATAGAATTTGAAGATAACACGTTTTATAGAATTGTGAAGAATCATTTCAACGGTACCTTACTCTCGATGCATGAACTTTTTATCATCACTTTTATGATTGCGAAGCTTTGTATAAAAAATTCATTTTTTTGACTTTGTAGATTGGACTATTCGCAGCTATCAAACACCGGCTATTCAAATTTCAAGTTTTTCAATTTAATACTTAAGAAACTACCTTTAAAGAGGAGTCATATAGTTAACGAAGTATTATTATAAGGATTTCGTTTTTTTCCTTCTTTTTTTCGAAATATCTCAAAAACGGCTCAAACTATTTTGATTAAAAAAATTCAGCGAAACTATGGCATTTCGGTCTTCAAAAGCCCTAATAAGTGAATAAGTGAACATCGACAAAAATTATATTTTTTGAAATAATAATTGTTTTGTCAAAATGTCTGTTGGTCTGTCTGGTTGTCTGGTTGTTAGTTAGTCTGTGCGTTACCAAATTTGGGCGGACGAGTTAGCTCAAAAACTAGTGTGAATATCGAAACTAAATGTCACACGTAGTTTTGGTCCATTGATACGATTAGATTTTTTGGTGCACATCGACCAAAATTAAGAGGGGTGAACGGGGGTTAAAAATTAAAAATCTAGGCCATTTGAGAAAACTAAACCAAATTTTGTATACATAATCAGTGGGACCCCAGAAGTCTAAAAATGCAAAAATCCAACGCCCAAAAAGGGGGATCAAAAAATGAAAATCTAGGCCCTTTGTACCAAACTTAACCAAATGTTGTATACATAATCAGTGGGACCCCAGATGTCTAAAAATTTAAAAACTAACCATCAAAATGGGGGGGGGGGGATATGGTCAAAAAAATAATAGGCCCTTGTACCAAACTTAACCAAATGTTGTATACATAATCAGTGGGACCCCAGATGTCTAAAAATTTAAAAACTAACCGCCCAAAATGGGTGGATAGGGTCAAAAAATAAAAATCTAGGCCGTTGTACAAAACTCAACCAAATTTTGTATACATAATCAGTGGGCTCCCAGGATTCTAAAAATGCAAAAACTAACCCCCTCCCCTCCCCTTGATGATTATAAATAATTTTATTAAATATTAAATATAAGCGAGGGGCCAGGTTGTATGGTAAAGTCAAGTGGATGACCACATCAGAACACGTCAGCTTATTTCCATATAATGCACTGTTTTTGAGTTAATATTATAAGTCTCAAGATAAAAAACTCACCCGGTATATTATTGATTGATTCCTATTGGATTTTTAAAGTGAAGAGTTACGGTAGTCTTCTTTTAAACTGTTACTCTTACATTTATTAGCGAGGAATGTGATTATAAATGTAAATTTAAAAATGACAAATAACGAAAATCTTAGTATGGGCAAAAAATTTTCCAGTCCGGTACATCCTGTCCTGGCGCCCCTCAGGCTACGGCCCGGCTCTTCACCTAATTGCATCAAAGATAAATCGTGATAATAACAAAAACAAAATTAGCAAATTAAAAGAGAAATAATATAATTTTATTCAAATATTCCGATACGTATCGACGTAGCTACTTATAATTTTGTTTATTGGGCCTCCGAGGAGCGGGCCTCCTCTTACAAAGATAAAGTTACACCTTCAGCTTACAATATAAAGTTCATTACACCTTCAGCTTCAGAACAAATAAATTCAGATTCAGAGCGGGTGGATGAGAGAGCCAGGACATATTATTTGATGTCATTTATCATATATTATATATGCATTCCATGTTTCTGTTATAAAAGAGAATAATCTATTGCTATTTTTAAATAAATAAGTGAATATTCTATACTTTTTTTTTTCATTTTATTATAATGAAATGAAATTTATTTTGTCAAATCTACCAGACTTAAGTTTACAAATAATGAGTCGAATAAATCAGAATACTCTAACTCTGTATGATATAAATATATGTTATATTTATTTTGGTGTTATAAATCAAAATTAAAGTGTATTTTGCTTTGTCATATCAGCTTCTTTAATAATCAGACAATTTTTAACTTATTTGAACGACCACCATGCTCCTCACAGAGAGACATTATACAAGTATAGGCAAGTAATACACTTCTTTTATATGTGGCAGATAACTAATGTAGCTCCCCCAAAATAACTCATACACTTTGTGCTCGATTTGATAGAAATCTATAATATTTTTAAAATATACACATTACACGGCAGACCTTTCGGGTGGCTTCTTGTATTCAATTCACTCGAAATTTTTTACTTTACCATACAGGTTATGGCCAAGTATTTTAATCGTGCATGAAAAAAGTGTTTTTTTCTTATTTATTTCAAAATATCTCAAAAACGGGTGAAACTATTTTGATTAAAAAAATTGAGCTAAACCACGGCATTTCGCTCTACAAAAAAGCTCTAATAAGTGAACATCGAAAAAATTATATTTTTTGAGATAATAATTGCTTTATCAAAATGTCTGTTAGTCTGTCCGTCCGACAGGTTGTCCGTTAGTCTGTGCGTTATCAAATTTTTGTGGACGAGCTAGCTCAAAAACTAGTTTGAATATCGAAACCAAATTTCACACGTAGTTTTGGCCCATTAAGATTAAGAGCTGATTAGATTTTGGTGCATATCGACCTAAAATTAAGGGGGGTGGAGGGGGGTTAAAAATTAAAAATCTAGGCCATTTGAGCAAACTCAACCAAATTTTTTATACATAATCAATGGACCCCCAGAAGTCTAAAAATGCAAAAACTAACCGCCAAAAAGGGAGAGGGGGGGGGGGTGTATGGTCAAAAAATGAAAATCTAGGCTCTTGTACCAAACTCAACCAAATTTTGTATACATAATCAGTGGGGCCCCAGTAGTCTAGAAATGCACAAACTAACCCTCCCCCCTTACATGAATATAAATAATTTTATTAAATATTAAATAGGGCCACGTTGTATGGTAAAGTCAAGTGGATGGCCACATCAGAACACGTCAGCTTATTTTTCATTTGATCATTTTATTTGAAAATGTCTAAGATGTAGAGAAGAATCATATTATTCAATCATGGTAGTTTTTTGTTCGTGTGTGTGTCTGTTATCTGGATTCTGATACCCATTATAATTCAAGAAGAAAAAATAATTGAAAGTTCTTTCTATTGTCAAAATGTTTATATTTATAATCCGGAAAACTGATTACTGATTAGATTTTGAAGATCTAGAACATGCCTGAGCAACCTGAATTGCATCGCGGGCCGCATTGACGACTTAAAAATTTCCGAAGGCCGTACATAAATAAAAAATTTAATTCACGGTGGTGCTGAGAATTCTTATAGGTGTTAAATGAAAGGCTTATTTTTCAAGAGTTTTTTTTTTTAATTTAAATGGTATTTTATTTTTGTAATTTATCAATTGGAATTTAAAAAGACAGCTGAAAAATAAGCCTTTCATTTAACACCTATAAATAAGAATAATTATAATTTTTTCAATATTTTTTTATTTTCGAAATCTGGCTTTACATCGAATTTCGTACTCATCATTTTTTATTGTAAGTGATTAATTTAAATGCAGCGATACACTGAAAGTTTTCAATTAGTTTAAATGTAAAAACAAAAAAAAAAAAAAAAATTATTTGTATGGTCATAAAATAATATCAAAATTATTAGTTAAGTCACATAAACCAAGTAATATTTCAAATTTTATTTTAAAATAACAAACAAATTTGAATGGCTATTTCTCTTTTTCTGTCTTAAATTTTTTCGCTTACTTAAATTTTTTAAATCTATTTCATTAGTTGAAATTTACTAAATTCTAGCTGTGTGCAATTGTTTACAACTCCCACGAACAAATAATTTAAATTAATTACACAAATGAAAACATTTATTATTCTTTATAATATATAAATTAATAATGAAAATAAAATAAACTGCATCGGATTGTTGCTAAACTTTATCCGAATCCATTTGAAATATTAATATGTTTATTCCTTTATTATTAATCAGATATCACTTGCAATTTGCAATTCATGTTGACTTTAATTTAAAAATAATGATCGATTCTTTGTGCAGCGTATAACAGAGTTGGGATATTAATTTAAATATTAATAAAATAAAAAATTAATTGTATATTAAAATGGACTGTAATTAGGTTTATTAGAATTTAATATAAATTGTGGATTATAAAAATATGAGTTTAAAAATTGAATACAAGTAAGTGATGGTAGAAGAACTTAAATCTATATAAATAAAGATAAAACTTTGAAAAATGAATGTTAAATTTCAGCTATTTGAAAAATATAAATATGCACAAAAATATAATTCAAGCTTATATATATATATATAAATTATTTACAAATTAAAGTAATAATATAATTTAATCAAACTTAAGATGAAGAAAAATGGACGAAATGCTCCCCGTTCACCAGATTCTTGATCCAATGAAGTTATATTTGGTTTTCAAAAAACCTTAGGGAATTCTTGGATAACTTGGAAAATAAAAAACATATAATTAATTAGATTATGCAAGACTCCAGAAACATGATTCAAAGAAAATTAAGATGATAAATACCTTGGAGGGATTCGAGAAACCAGTTCAGATTTATTAAAATTAATTAATTAACTAACGCCAATTGCGTTTTTAGCATAAATTGCTAAATAGATAGCCAGATAATCGAAGCGTACAAACAATTGGTCTATTTTCTATTTGGTTGTAAATCAAATTTAAATATAAATAATAAAAACTCAGCATCAACTCAATATTGATGAAAAAATAAATAAATTTATGCTTACGATCTATCTGCTATTAACATGAATTTTGAGCACTCTCAAAATTCATATTAGACGCTCTCATCGTAGGTTCAAAATAAAAGGGGGCAAAATATTATGGTTCAGGACTTTTTATAGACACCAAAGCATGAAACTAAAGAGAAAGGGATGGAAAATAGTCCCTCAAATGCAAGATACAGCACCGCCTATAGTGGAATTCGACGCGGCGGTGAATTTCGAAAAGGAATATTTCGAGAGCTCAATTTGCTAGCACCAATTCTCATTTAATACTCGAGGAATAACCATTCTAATTGAATTTTTAACTTTTCGATTATTATTGGTACCATTGCTGAAGACATGGAGGAATCGACTTAAAATCAAAAATAACAATCGATTCTTATCTAATACTAGAGGAATAACCTTATTGCATTCCAATTTTGATGTTTTGACTATTAATGGCAACCTCTACTGAAAACGTTGAAGAATCGACTTAAAATCAAAAAGACTAAATTCTTTTATGGCAAACAACTCAAGCTTGCTGAAGATATAGAGGAATCGACTTGCCGCGAGATCGATTAGAATACTTTACCCGTTCTTCGCATTGGATAAAGTAAAAGAGATGAAAGATATCAGTGTTCATCGCCTCAGTCACAATAAAATAATTTAAAAAAAAAATCATATTTTCTGCATTTTTAAATCTAAAGTTTTAAAACTAGAGAGCTCAAATTCTAATCAGTTTTCCGAATTTGAAAAAACTTACATTTTGATATGAGAAGAAACTTTTTCCTACTTTCTTCTGTTCTTGAGTTTAAGTAGATACCGGATTCCTATGCAATTGCCTAATTTGTTTGCTGCCACATACGACCCAAGAGATCAATTATCTATCCGAATTATGCATCTAGGATATTCTGGGTTAAATTTTATACTGCATATTATTGCATATTTGAATAAAATTGCATATATAAAGGATTTTTTTTACAAATATTGCATATTTCGTGACAATTACAGATGTTTTAAAAGTAACTTTTCGGAGAAAGAAGGAATAAAACAGGGGGAAACTAATTTAAATTCGAAAAAAACAAAAAGAAGTGTTGGATTACAAAGTAGGATGTTGGATTACAAAGGATGTAAACATAGCTACAAGACAACCCATTCATTTTTATTTTTATTCAGTAGTCATATATTTACTCGATTAGTTTACAATACTTCACTATACAGAGTATGGTACAGTAAAACATTAATTCGTAGGTATACCTAAAATCCTGATTAAGGTGTTCTTATGGTTCTCAACTATCAACTATTTCAGCTTTTTGAATAGCAGTAATAGTTGTAGTTAATGTATTATATATTTTTATTAGTTGAATAAAAGATTTCACTGTCGATGGTAACAGAATTGTTTTTATTTTAGGTTAAAAATAAAATAAAATGAGAGAGTCTTCTGTTTTTTAAATAAAATAATTTTTTTTTTTTTTTTTTTATTTATATTATATATTTGATTGGTCCGTCGACTGAATAGATAAAACATGGTAGAAAATTATTTCATTTTACGATTCAGGTATATTATAAAAATGAGACGATGCTCGAGTCTCGAATACACTTGAAAAATTGTATATTTTTTCCAATATTTGAAAGTTTATTTTATTTTAATTTATTATTAGGGCAACCCCAGCCAGCTAGCTGCCTCTCGGGTTCCGAGTCGTGAAGAATTTATTTATTATACTATATTTTTACTTTCATTGATACAGGTCCACTAAAAATTTTGTATTACCTAAACAAAAAAAGATATTTATTTTATTTGAATAAATTATTAGAAAAATTAAGTGATGTTACTTTGTTTTTTATGGACCACCAAGGATTTCATATCTTCTCTGAGCGTTTTGATGTTAGAGACAATACTATCTGATTAATGTTAAAAATATATTTTTGAAGCATCGAAATATTATGTTCGAATAAACTATTTCAGCTTCGCTTCAAAGTTTTGATGTGGGTCTCGCAATAGGATGGAATATGCCTGCAGGACAATATTTATTTCAAGATCATCCCAGAAGAATTTTGGGAGGAAATATTACGGAAATTGTAAAAGGATTTTCCAAAACAAATCTGTCATGGATGTTTACATCCTATATGCTTATGGCATTAATTGTAGCATTTATCTATTCTATTATAATGGGATACATCAGTCCAAGGCTACAGATACGAATTCTCGGATTTTTCAAAGTTATTTCCTGGGCTATATTACTTTTTGGAGATGTGACGGTAAATATTTTTAATCTAACTTGCAAGATTATAACAATTAATAGTGAAATTATTTTTTTCAGGTATTTTGGTATATTTTTGCAAGAGCAGTTATCGGATTGGGAATTCCTGTCGTAATACCAGTAATAATATATATAGAAGAGATTACTGAGGCTCAAAATCGAGGCTTCTTTCTTTCGCTTTGTGATACAAATATGAATGCTGGTATTCTTACAGCTTTCCTTCTCGGATCCACACTTGAATTTCATGGCTTTTTGAAAATATTATTTTCTCTTTCGCTTATATTTTGGATATCATGCTTTTTACTCCCAGAGTCACCGATTTGGTTAAAAAAACAAGGGCTCGATGATTTAGCTTTCATGAGTTTAAAAAAGATTCGGGCTCAAAACCATGATTTTACAACAGAGCTGAACAATATCGAAATATATCTGTTCAAATCGGTTAAATTGGAAGCATCATGGCTAAAAAACTGTCAACTATTACTTTCAAATAGGTTAGTATCTTGAGTAAATTAACTAATCAGATGAAGATTATTTAGCACTTAAAATGAAACACCGAATCATATTTGTGCTGTTATGCAAGATGCATCTTGATAAAAAATGTTAACTTTGTTTTTTATATAATCTCGATAGCAAAATTACTATTTTTAATTTAAATGGTTATGTAAATATGGGGAAACTATTCCAAGATATTCTCGTGTTCATTTAATATTGAATCAGATCACCATTTAGATTTCATCTTTGAAAGTTATTCGATATGTTCAAGTTTTTAATTTTAACTTTGTCTTTTTTAGGCATCATTTGAAAGGAGTAATTTTGGTGAGTTCACTTTTCATCTTGCAACAACTAAGTGGAATAACCGTTATGATCATTTATTCAATAGAGCTAATTGATGAAAATAGTTCAATAGACCAATTCTCTATGGTTCTTCTCACTGGCAAGTATCGTAGTTTACAATTATATTGTCTATAGTAGATCTATCAAATATAATTACATTTTCTTAGTTTTTCCATCTTCATTCTAAAAAATAAATCTGAAAAATTGAAAGAATAAAAAAATATTCTTAAAAAAAATTAAGTTTTACTAAATTATCACATAACTGAGAAAACTGTATGTAGCATTAATTTTGGAGAATTATTAATTTAGATATATTAATTGAACAAATTAATCGGAATCTCTCACTCGCTGGGAGATCCGATTATTTTTTTTTCTAGGTTTGGGATGCTTTTTAGGTTCCTTGTTAGCATCTTGTTTATCGGATCGGATTGGTCGCCGTCCTCTGCTTCTTGTCTCAACGGGTGGAATTGTCATTTCTTTAGGAATTATCTCCTTTTATTCCTATCTTGGTTTAATATTTCCCTGGATTCCCATCATCTGTGTTTTTTGCACTGTTTTTTTGTTAAATTCTGGCTTAGGTCCTATAAGTTATGTTTTGATGGCCGAAATGCTTCCTTGTCATTTGAAAACGTGGGGCTCCTATTTTAATTTTATTCTTTTAGCATCAGGGGCATTTATAACTACCAAATCTTTTAATTTTTTAACTCAACATCTAGGAGAAGGAGGAGTTTTCGCCCTATATTCTTTTATTAATTTGATTACATTTACTGTAATCTGGAATTTTGTACCTGAGACAAAGGCAATCCCTAGACATCTCATGGAAAATATTATTTTAAAAGGCAATCAAAAAGAATTGAATGAACAGAAAGAAAAAATACTCCTTGGTGTGAGTGGATGTACTAACCGTTAAAAACCACGCCTGATGGTTGTGGTGTGATTGGTGGGCTCGATGGAGGGAATGATTTTTTTTTTAATATCTGAAGAATGAAGTACCTGTGTACACTGTACACATAGTATATAATTATTTTTATCTAAACGTTACTGAAGTTCGGTCATCGGCCCAGTGCCCAAAGAGACCCCTTTATTTTTGTTTTAATACTCCTGTTTTTTCATTTGATATAAACACGTTTTATTCTTAATAATAAATCCTTTTTCTGAAAATAATCCTTTTATTCCCTATTTATGGATGTTTTCACCAGCACTCTAAATATGTCATACTTATATATATACGTATATATAATTATATTATGTAAATTTTATTTTTCTGGTCCACGAGGCAATAGCCTCAGATAATGAATAAATTAATTAATAAATAAATAAATATAGGACTGATTTCTATAAATTTTCAGCTTGCCATTAGGAATTAGACTCGAAAATAATATGCTACTGTTTCAAGTAGCTTGTCAATTGATGATAATATTGAGATGAAATAAGTAACTTCAAGACTAGACAGACATAAATTCTGCTTATTGTTATCATATTTATCATAGAAGATTCGCTATTCTTACACCAGAAAAACGAAGAGAAATATCTCTTACGATTTTGTTATATTAATAGAGAATAATATAATTATCAGGTGTTCAAATTGGAATAAAAGTTGTATTGACATTTCCAATGATTCCAATACATATGGGGTGTTATGAGGATAGGTTTTTTTTTAGAAACTCATCCCTGATAATTGCTTTCTCTTTCTTTCCGTCTGAGAAATATCAGCTTTTTTTTTAATTTTGTAAAGTGAATTTTACTTATTTGGGTTATTCCCTTGCTTCCAAGACCATTTTGTACAACTCTAGTTGACAAATTACTATTATCCCAACAGGTACTTTCTTTAGGGTATTTTTACAAATCCTGAGATTTAATTTCTATACTTATATTACTTGCCCCCTTTTGATTTTACAAATAAATGTTCCTAAGATAAAAATTTTTAAATGTTCTCTCTTGACGAGAACTGTAAAAAGGTAATTTTTTCCGAGGTGTTTAAATGAAATTATAATTTTTAATCTCGTTATTAAATACTAATTTAAATAATCATTTTCGCGGAATTGAAATTTTATTTTCCTATTGAAATAAAATTATTACTTATAACTCATTAGTGTCTAAAATTTTCTCCCTTGACGAAGGATTTAGTAAAAAGATAGTAATAGTAAATTTTTTTTCAAGATATTTTAACGAAATTATATTTTTTCATCTCTTTTTCAAATACTCATTTAAATTCCTTCGCTATCAAATTGGATAAAAATCAAACAAGCGCTTTCGCCAACTCTTTTATTCCTATGATCTCCAGAGACTGGAACTCGTTCCCAGCCACCGTCTTCCCCGCGACTTATAACCTTCAGCTGTTTAAAACCCGTACCCACAGATACCTTCGACCCCTTCTCTTCTTCTTTTCACGATGGAGGGGCCAACCCAGGCCTTTATTGGATCCACTTTTTTGGTGTAGCTTCTTCTCTTATCATTTTCATTAAAAAAATACAAGTTTAGCATTTCAGAGTATGCGGGTTTGGGAGTGGGGAGCTTCCAAATTTTTAGCGGGTTCGCAAGCAAAATTTTGAGCAGAAAATTTGAGTTGAATTTTAGTGGCGATCTCTTCTTTTATTAAATTTAACATTAATAAGATCTTTGATTCGATAACGTTTAGGGAAAGCTGTGTTGGTTTATAGTGAAACATATTAAACACAGGAATTATTTTACGGATAATAGTGGTGTTTCACAAAGAGGAACACTACTATAATCTGTCAAATAATCTTTGATTCGGCCTTTAAATTTCTCGAAATGTAAATATAATATATAATTAAAAGAATATTTAACAAAATAGTATAACACCCTGCAGTGGGTGTAGTGATGATGGATGTTTGATTTTGACTATGGATATGAAGCTTGGATCTGAGGTGGCGTGGGTTTGCTCTTATAGCAAGGGTTTGCTTAAACACTAGTTTCTTGAATGGCGGCGGGTGTTACTCAGGGTAGTCTCTCTCTCAATGCTTGTTGCTGAAATTGATGGAAGTTAAAACAAGCTACTTTACTGAATTTAAGTAATAAGATGAATTTAAATAATAAAAAAATGCAAATAAAAACAAAAAGGATGGAGGTGTGGTTTTCAATAATAATAAATTTTTTCAGAGAATTATTTAAATTTTAACTATGTGAATTTATTTTTCTTTTATCAGTAATTGAAATGAACAGAATTAAATGGGTTGTTTAAGAAAATTGTATGTGAAGATATTACATTCCTTATGGACCAAAGGTATAGGATAACTTCTGTCTTCACTGCTGGTATCAATTGGCTCCTTCGATGGTATTTCCTCCTTCAAGGGGTGGTACCGTCTTCCTTCCGTCACCTTGACACCGATTTGCATTTCAGGCATAATAAGTGGGTATTTAGGTGCTCCCGAAAGGAATTATCGGCGTCTGGTAGGTTCGGTGTTGAAGAGGTTGCAAGGATCACCTTCGATTCGCTAATTGAAGCTAGTTAAGCTTAGTTAATATATATTTATCTCGTGTGTCTCTGGTTATAATGCCAATTCGAGATGGTGCTCAGAGATACGTGGAATGATATATCTAGAGCATAGATTCAGAGACCTCCTAAGGATTGATAATATTATAATATGGTCCAGAGGGTGGATGAAGTTAGAATGTTCCGTATAGAAAGGGTTGATTATGTAGAGAGCTCTCAGTAGAGAATGTCTAGTGTAGAAAAATGCCTCTCTCGAATCCTTTTGTTTTTGTCTCTGGTTCACAAGTTCCTTTTCTCTCCCATCCGTCTGTTCATTTTCAAGTATTGATTATTTTTTTAAAGTAAAATTATAAATTGTTATTATTTTTTCTCTGAAATTAAAGGGATTATTAGATAATTCTCAAAGACTCACCCAAAGTAATGCATTAATACTCTCTTTCTATGTAAACTTAAACTTGAATTTATTTTTAATGTGAAATTTGCTAAATAATTTATATATAGACTAACCTTTATTTTAAATGAATTTATTTAATTAATAATTTATATTTAAGTAAAAATTTTATAAAAGCTAAAAAATGAATAAAATATTATTTCGACCCTTATGTACGAATTTATCCTTTTGCAATTTCATTATTTGGGTATACCCGTGGGTATATTGTAACCCTATTTGATCTTGTCCGTACAACGTAAAACGTTCGTAAAACGTACCTAAAAATGTTCGTACTCGCGAGCACTTTTTTATTAGCATAACGAGAGCAGCATATCTCTTGACGCAAGTACCTACCATGTTTCGAAAGCCTGACAGATAGATTATTCAAGCTAAAATGAGGTTTAATAAAATAATACTTCTCCTTACTTAACTTCCCATGAATAACCTTATTTCATAATAAGAATAAAATAAATATTCGTACAGATTAGATTTTAGGTAAATATGAGCACAGGCATCTAGGTAATTAAAAATTATATTTCTTTGAAGTTTCGATTAAATTTTTAATCTTTATCAAGACAAAGAATGGTTTATTTTGATATTATCAACGCGTACTATAATATTCAGAGGCGGATCTATATATGGGCTTTTTGGGCTGCAGCCCAGGCCCCCTTGGATTTAAGGGCCCACAACCCCCATTGAAGACAATGGACAATATTGCGAAATAAAAAAATAATCTAAAATTACAATTGCTGTTTGTGTATTTAAGTCATTTTAAATAATAATTAATAGAGATTGTGGTGTTGGTGCAAGGTGAAACATCTTTAATATGAAGATAAAAGTAAATAAATATTTACTATGAGTTAGGATTTCTAGGTCACTGTTTCACATTAAAATTTTTAATGTGTAACATGTGACCTAGAAATCTTAACCCATAGTAAATATTTATTTACTTTTATCTTCATATTAAATAAATAAAATAATTTTTTGTCCTAATTTTTTTCCTATACCGTATACATAGGGGGTCGCCAACACGAGGCCCGCGGGCCACAAACGGCCATCTGCAAGTCATGTTGTGACCCGTGGAGGGATCAAATGAACATAAATGTTAACATTATTGTACATATCATCAAAAGAGCATTACATCATGAGTCGTTCGTATCATATATTTTTAAATTATATCTAAGAGAAATTTGAAATTTCTCGCATTTTTTTGAAAAATTCATTGGTTTGAGCTATTTTAAATATCCCGTTAATACTCGTCTACAAGAGAAAGATCAATTAATTATTAAGATGTATGATCATTGATCATATTTCTGCATTTCAAATGAAATTTAGCTTTTGGGACAATAGTTGAGGACAAAAAATTTTACTCACTTTCCTATATTGTCATAGAGACAATAGAATACAATAGATTATCTAATGAATTCCAAAGTAATTCCAAATAATTCCAAAGACGGTGTGCACCTAATTCCAATCGCGGTTCACCCCTCGATGTGAATTAAACCTCGAATTTGAAAATCGATTTCTGGATTTTTAAAAAACATCATGTACTTTTTTAAGAATTCGCAACGCCATTCGTGAATTTATTACCAGGATGATTACAAATAGAAGATTGTGAAATTTGTTTTGATACACAGTTAAAGCAGAAATTCCATCAAGTTGGTTTGGAAGAGTTCTATAAAACCTATTTGGACAAGGATAAATATCTTGCGTTTAGCAAACATGCTCTGGCGATGGTTTTGCTATTTGGAAACACTTATGCGACATAAGCCCAGAAATGACACAGGACTATCAAAGATGATGGGAGAGTGTTAAGGGGGCCGAACTCTTATAGAAAAAAAAGGAAGAGTTTGTAATATATAAATTTATTATTAAGGCGAATTTGACTGGTGGGCATACGGAGTCTTGAAAAAGTTTCAACTTTTTTTTAATTTTTGTTGGTTTCACGACTGTCTAAAAGATACAGAAAGATATGTAGGTATGTTTTTGAGATAATTAAGCAAGCTTTTGATTGAACTAATTCAGCGCCGCGCCTGTAAATCGAAGGGTATGCATTCGAATAGAATGCCCTGCAGTGCCGGTTGCGTTGATAAGCGCTCAATTTCTGACAAGTACAGTGGTTCCTAACCTTTTCAGTTTCATTACCCTTGTGACCAAGCAACCCATATGTCTTTAACCATTATTAAAAAAATATATTATGAGAAAATAAAACTTAAAATTTATTGTGATTATTGATTCTTTACCATTTGTTTTTCTTTTAAAAATCCTAAATGTTCTTTCAGGTTTGATTTGATGGTATGATTACTATTTAAATTTTAAAATTAGCTAATCCTATGACAACAAAAACAAATATACTTTGAGAAATAGAAAATTTTTCTTTTCTTATACAAATTAGTTTTATAATATAAAGGTGAATATTAAATGAAAATTAAGTTAAATTAATTCATTGTGATTTCAAATAAAGTCAAGTTCATATAAGCTTTTTCAAAGTTTAAAATTTCCGATCTAAGAGATCAGATTATTTCCATCAGTGTATGTGAACAACAGTGATATCTAGATATCTATTAGATATGCTTACCATACAACTCGTTTGATCGGGACTGTCCGGGTTTGAAGGTCTGGTTCAAGTGTCCAGGTCAATTTGCCATTTTGATCAGTCTTTTTGGAAAAAAATATTTATTATTATTTATGATTTATTTATTTAAATGCTACCTTCAAAGTTAATTGTGAACTAAATTTTAGTGAATTTCTCGACCCGATTAACAATACAAAGAAATAGAAGAAAAAATCAACACTTTTTCAAGACTCGCTATGCTTGCTAGTTAGGGAAGCAACAAGGAATTTCTTTTGTGAATTTTTGTCTGAATAAATACAATTGAATATTCTCTCTCTCTATATATAATGACATGTTATACGTGACATGTTAACGAGTATCGTTTTGGTCCGAGTGCAAAAGGCCATTCCTAGAATAATAGTAATTAATCGTTAAATTGAAGGGTTGGTTTTGTCACAAATATAATAAAACAATAATTTTAATAACTATTTGTATTATTTAATTGATAACTATACATAGTTATCTATACATAGTTATCAATTAAATAATACAAATAGTTATTAAAATTATTGTTTTATTATATTTGTGACAAAACCAACCCTTCAATTTAACGAAAAATTTAAATCAAGTCACTTAAGTTCTGGAAGAAATAGTAATTAAGAAATTAATCTCTAATAGTCTGAAATAGGTTTGAACTTGTATATGGCACCCTTGCAATACACCTTAGCTCTAAAGAAAGAGAGATTTCCGCACTCTTTTTAGTTATTTTCATCGACCAGATTCTAATGAAAGAATCGCTTACTCGCACATTAAATAATAGAAAATTGAAAACTTTATAAAACTCGGAACACTAGAGCTGCCTTCGTAATTTTTCATAAACTTAAATATAAATTGTTCATTTATGGCTATACTATAACATCTATTAAAATCTCCATAGAATAATTCGAAAAATATTTTCTGCCTTTTGAACCAGATATTCCAAAATATATTCAGAATTATGTACTGATACAAAAGAACATTTTGACTTTCTTTTCCTGGGCTATCGTGGGTATCGGAATTCAGATACACAAAGAGAAAAAAATCATAGTTGAAAAATATTTTTCTTCCCCTTTCAGACATTTTAAAGCACAATGAGGGAATATTTCTCTTTATGCGTGATTACATACTAGGGCCGCCTGGGAAGAGAGTAATTTTTAACTGAGTTTATGCTAGTGATTGATATATATATATATTAATAATTTAGCTCAATTAATAGAAATTAAAAAACATCACTGCTTAATTGTTTTTCTTTGTTAACACTTCACAAAAAAAATGCTAACTTTTTGAATCATATAAATACTTTGCTGAATATAATTCTCTCCTTGTAATATCATATAGAAACTTTCCCGAAATGAAGGGGTGAAATTTATGAAAAACCATCCGAGTTTTTAACAGATATTTTATAAGAAATATTTAATAATTATTAATATAAATGTTTAAATGTAATTATTTAGATAAATTAAAGGATAAAACTTTTCAAAAATTAATGATATCTTACCAAAAACAAAATGTGTAAAAGGGACCAAGTTCGGTACAAACGGCTTCGCCGACAAGAGTTGAGATCTAAACGGGTACCAAGTTCCATACCAGTTGCGTAGGATTTGGTCATATTTTAGTGGAGAAACATGTTTTACTTAATTTAACCCAGTTTTCTCGCAATTTTACACTGTCTCTTGAGGTAAAAAAATACGTGATATTTGCCGAGACTCCCCCATGTGTGATTGAGTGAGTTCGACCCCCCTCTAAACGGCTCACCCAATTAAGGGACGCCCCCTTAGGATAAATACAGCCACGTTATATTATATACTTTATATGAGAATATATTACAAGACCTTTAATATAATAAATAGTGCTCTAGAAGTTATTGGTAATGTTAAAAATGAAATGGATAGATATGATTGTATTAATAATGTGTTCGATTGGAATAGAAAAAAGACAACTTTTTTAACTCCTAGTGAGTATTGTAATCTGCCTGAAAGGCAATACAACTTTGAGGAAGAGTTTGTTGAGTGTTCATTTGATAGGGCACTCTTCAGAGACGAAGTAATAATGCTGAAGGATGTTTTGAAAAATGTGGTAGAAAAGAGAAGTAGAAGAGATGATAACTTTGTGATGATCATGATCGAAATCTAACCTTTCCAGAATCTAAATTGATGAAAAAATTAGATAAAATAATTCGAAGTGATAAGTTTTATCACTTTTATCTACTGAATTTATTAAATTTAAAGTAAATATTAATGTATTGGTGAGATTGAACCTGAAGTACCTGAAAAAGAAGACGGAGAAGAACGAGGGAAAAATTGTTGACGTCAATCTGACGTTCTGATCATTAGTAGTTTATAAAATTACTAATCAATGACAGTTAATATTTACACGATTTTTTTATTTTTATTTTATTTTATTTTTTATTAGATTACCATTTGAGCATTTGGCACGCACCCGAATTTCATACACACGCACGGATATTGAAATAGACAGGCGTGGGTTGATAGGGGGCAAGACAGTACTTTGAGAAATTTAATAAATAAGTAATATATAAATACAAAGAATTACAATTGACTAGAAAATGCGTTGGACAAATCACACGCAAACAATTTTCAATTTGTAAAAAGAGATCTCGGAGGAAGATGATAATTTTAAGTCTGCTCAAAAAAATTACGAGTTAATTAGTTACAGATATAAGGACTTTTTACAAGTATAGTTTTCAATAAGAATTTATAAAAATTATTAATTTAGAGTATAAATTTTAACCTCAAAATATCTTATAAATTTAAATACACTTAAAAATATACATTTTTTTTATTTAGAATATTTCTTAAAAAAAATTTTTGTTTTAGGGTAATAGATTAACGATGTTTCATAGAAGGATTTTTTCTTCGGCATCCTTCAAAATTTTACAGATTTCTTTTCTGTCCGAACGCTGACTGATTTAGATGAGACCCGTACTGAATCTGAAGACTGCTGTTGAGACGCCTCCTCATTCTCAGCAACCAGTTGTCTCAACCTTGCAGCTCGACGTTCACGTGTTGCCTACAAAGTAATTGCGATTTGTCAACATTCGATTGATTATAGATATGTTTATTAGACTATAATGAAATAGATTAATAGAAATTACAAACATCCCATCTAAGTGAAAAGTTTTTGTTTTACCGAGAGTAGCAGAGTTGTTGATTCACAAAGAGAAACAAAGAGATTGTGTTCTGCTTGATGCAAATAAACATACACACATATGGTATATATCGAAATTATATATCTGTATATATATTATTTATTTGTTTGAAAAAAAGAAAAAGAAAATCCTAAGATAGTTCTCCCATATTATGGACAAATTTCCGAAAAATTAGGATTCAACACTATTTTCAAAACACCAATTACTTTAAAGAAAGAAGTAAGTTCAAATAAAAAAGACAAATTGCCCAATATAGAAAAGGAGGGAGTATATAGTTTGAAATGCAAGGACTGTGGTGCGATTTATGTAGGAAAAACAAAACGTAATTTAAAAATTCGATTGAAAGAACATTTCAGGAATTT
Source organism: Forficula auricularia (assembly GCA_024734495.1). Classification (NCBI taxonomy): domain Eukaryota; kingdom Metazoa; phylum Arthropoda; class Insecta; order Dermaptera; family Forficulidae; genus Forficula; species Forficula auricularia. The sequence goes on along the minus strand of JALMQS010000153.1, from coordinate 24,021,181 downwards.
TAGAAATTAAAAAAAGGAGAATTCACTAGCTCTACACCTGAATTCAAACAATCACTCGTTCCCAGAAGGTACAGGAATTAGATTAATTAAAGCAGAAAGAAATCCAAATTTAATAAGCGCTATTGAATCTTTAGAAATTCTTAAATCATATAACAAAAATTCTGACCTCTGTTTAAATAATTCGAAATTCAAGGTACTACAAGAAAAATTCGAATTATTAAGAGTTTTTATTATATTTTTGAAAATATCCATGAGCATAAATTTTATATTAGCCTCAAGTAAAAAGTAAAATTAATGAAAACGACTAAAAAGAACAAAAAAAATTACTTATGTATTAACTAAAAAGAATTGGGAAGTCAAGCTGGCCTGAAAGGAAGAGTCCCGTAACTAGGGCGGTGGCCAGGCACAGGGCGCAGACCCTGGAGGGGCACAGAAATGGCCAGACCAGAACCAAGTTTTGTTTTGTATTTTGGCAAATATTTTCGAATAAACGTTGATTTTTTACCTAATTTATATATACTTATTCAAAATTCTACTAAGTACCTACCTATACTTTTTTTCCAAGGGCGGAGTTATAAAAGCTCGCACCGGGCACATAAAAGGCTAGTTACGGCACTGGTGGTAAACATTACACGGAAAATGAGGAGTAAACATTGCTAGGAAAAATTCGAATTATAAAGAGGGGAAGTGGCGTAGTTCGAATTATAGAACTCCATTTGTTAAAAAGGATTTCGAGTTATCGAGCGTTTCAAAATACGCAACATTTTTTTCATTTACTAAAGTTAACAGCTGAAGCGTTCGAATTATTGAAAAATTCGAATTATCGTGAGTCGACTGTATATGTATAACCTATTGAAATATGTATAACTTATGAAATCTATTTGTTAGAGACCATAGTTACGAAGGTTTGACCTTCATCATCACTCGTTTGAATTAGAAATATTTTATCTCAATTCTCTCAGAGTTTACATACCCGATTGAATGTAGGTAAATTCGTTTTGTTGTTATAGCGAGCTGATCACGAATTTACCTACATTCAATCGGGTATTTGAACAGAAAGTGGAAGTTTCTTTGAAATTTCCATTCATTAAATCTTTAATTCTTTCAATACGTCTTTTTCCCGTTATTTAGCTTGGAATGACCAGATAATTGTTACATTTGTAACAATATAGACGTTGTTATAATATTAAAAATGAAAAAACTGGATTCTGAAAACATTTGTTATTTTAATAACAGTTTTTTATAAGAGAAGATATTTTAAGTGGAAATCAATGATGTTGTCTTCTGCTTGATACAAATGAAGAGCTGTGTTATTCTCGGCAACAAAATATTTCCAAAATAAAACATGAATTATTATAATAAACAAAACAGTAACAAATAATAGTTTCCATGGGAATATTCCTAAGTTCCCATATAACAACTTTCAAGTAACCTTGATTCAAGTAGAACTAGTCGCATATTTACGACCAATTAACTTCACCCTATGTAAAATATAAATTTTTCTCTGTCTTAAAAACAACTTTTTCCTAAAGAGGATCTTCAAATATTTGAACCAAGGGGTGAACCGCGACCTAATATCGTGTACGCCTACTTCCACTTCCACTTTCATTTCCAAGTAGAAGACAATAGATGAAGGGGCAGTGTCTAATGAATTTCAAAATAATTCCACATATAATTCCAAAGACGTGTACACCTAATTCCAATCGCGGTTCACCCCTTGATTTGAACACTCTGGATACAACTCAGAAGTGAGACAATAAATTAAAAGGAGACTCAGTCCTTGATTGATTCCTTAGTTTTTAATTAATTGTAATTTTAATAGTTTTAATCTTCTAATATATTGTACTATCTTGTAAGTCGAGAAATTTCTTGTTAATTTTTTTCATTACCTATATTTAAATTTTTATTTTTATCTAATGATTACTATAGTAGAAATGATTATATTTATATTCTCATCGTAAATATGTGTGTGCAAAATTTCCAGAAAATTGATTCTGAAAACAAGATGAAAATTCGATTACAAGATTCTATCCAAACAGAAAGACTGAGTAACCAACTTAAACAAAAACATGTATAAATCATGTTATCGTAAATAAAGTTTTTGCATAAAATATTTAAAAGAGATTCAAGCCTAAACAAATTTGAATTTAACCCAATGGCTAAAAGCAACATAATAAAACCTTATATAATTATATAATTAATATAATTATATAATATTATTAATTTAATTTCACCTGTCTATCTGCGATTTCTTCCATCTCAGCATCCAGATCGGCGAGACGTGCTCGGCTCTTTCTGGCTCGAGCTGCAGCTCCAGAGTCGACATCCGCAACAAGGGCTATTTCTTTGCTGGATGGTGAAGTTAAAGAAGTCCATTTGGTTAGATCAGGGGAATCCTCCGTGGCCTCCATCGTCATCCTCAGGGACCTCTTCTTAAAAGCGGCTTGGTCATCCAAGACGGAGGCGATTGAGCTGGACTTAAGACCGATCGAGTCCATCAGAAGCTCCTAGACAAGATCCGCCAGTGGCCATTCAAGCAGGATAAAAGCGCATTCGGGACGAAACACACTTGAAAGTATCTGTACAAATTATGTTTGTGAATTTGTCTTTTCATTAATGTGAAATTATTTGTGAATTTTGCCTTCAGTAGCATTAACAATTCGGGTCCTAATTCTGGAGTTATTTATAATTCAAAAAGTCTACCAAGTTGACTATCACCATCTTCCACCCCGTTTTGTTTCTGCTAGTTCTGAATATTCTTTTACAATGACCAATATATGACATTTCAAACATTTACATTTTTTCTCATTTTAGACATCCTCTTACATTTACTAAATTATTTATTAATCCAAGAGAAAATATAAGATCAATGATAAACTAAACATATAATAATAAAACTTGAGTAAGATACGAGGTAGGTTTCACCTTTTTGTGAAACTTACCTCGTATCTTACTCAAGTTTTATTATTATATTAAAATGTTTCACCTAGAACCAACACCGAACTCCTTAAAAGTTATAAACTAAACAATTATTTAGTATCTAATAACACTGTTCGACAAAAAATTGCTCCCCATAAATCTAACAATGAATTACAGTAGAGATTTATATGCTGATTATCATGCAATTTCCCAATTTTTTACGACACGTCAGAGTTTTGAGATATTATAGGTCAAAATGACGAAAAAGGCCATTTTGACCTATTTTCGAGTCCCATTAAATATTAAACAGCAATATTTGAAATCAAAATATTTTGTTGACGTAATAGAAAGCAGCTTCCTCTTTGATTTTCAAATTACTATTTGTTTTTAGCTCAATTAGAACTCGAGTTATAGCTAAAAGACTAAAAACTTATGTTTTTATCTATGTTTATTATCCTTTAAAATCAAGATGTTTTAATTTTTTAGATATAACTCAAGTTCTAATTGAGCCAAAAACAAGTGGTAATTTGAAAATCAAAGAGGAAGCTTTTTTCTATTATGCCAACAAAATAATTTGATTTCAAATATTGCTGTTTAATATCTAATGGGACTTGAAAATAGGTCAAAATGGCCTTTTTCGTCATTTTGATAGATAATATCTCTAAACTCTGACGTGTTGTAAAAAATCGGAAAATTGCATGATAATCAGCGTAGAAAACTCTACTGTAATCCATTGTTAGATGTACGTGGAAAATTTTTGTTTAATTTTTGTCGAGCAGTGTAATTTGAATTTTTAAATATTTATATTTTTTTGTAATTTATTAAATATTTTTATAGTTTCGTTCAAACGTAATACGGAACCCTATTAGTGATGACATAATGTCAGTCTGTCCGTCTGTCATAGTATTGTAAACTAAAAGATACAAACTTTTTTTCACTATAAACCTACACCGCTTTCCCTAAGTTTTATAGATACAAACTTGAAATTTACAAGCTATTATAGATGTATTTATTTTCCCCAAAATCAAAACATGTATTCAAATTTGAATTGTAAAATTATTTTGAAGAGATTCGAATTTTTCTGAGGTCGTAAATAAAATTGTTTACCGTTGGCTGAAGCTATTTCTTTAAAGATCTCATTAAGTAAAATTAAACTAATTTTTATTTTACTTTTCATTCAGTTTAAAATCATGATTGTTCTTAATGAAATTTTCAAAATAGTGAATATAAAATTATGGAAAAACTAGCCCGGCGTCACCTAGCTCCTGACGAAGAGCGCCTCGTTCCGGGGCTTCTGCCCCGTGTTACCCCTGACCCCATGACTGTCATTGGACTGTGACATATGTCACTAAAAATCCTCTCACTCCAGACAAAAAAATAATCACTAAAAAATAAAATAAAAAATTGAATGTATGCAATCGTTTTATTCATTTAGTCATTACATCCTAATACATTTATTTAATTTATACAATACTGTAAAAAACAAATATGTCTACTTCTAGAGCCCCTAGGGAATATATATATATACATATATGTATTTATTTATTTTAAAAACACAATTATAAAATTAATCCTGTTAAAATTACTTCAAAATTTCAAATATAATTTCCAAAATATTTTATTTTAATTAAAATATCAAAGTTCTGCTAAATTAACCCATGTTTTTTAAATTAGTATCAGTTATATATTCTGTATCTCCTGATGATTGGTTGACAGACCTAAATATATATATATATTGAAAAAAATACTCTCTCTGTTTTATTTCTTACATGTGAAACAAGTGGCCTAGTAAATAATAATTTTCCAAAAAATATTTTTACTTTTTTCTTTTATTAAGTTCTACTTTATTGTTTTATTTATCATATTCGTATTTATTTTATTTTATTATTCTTCTTTTTAATTACTTTTTGAATCATTTTAATAAATGTCATTATTAATATGGTTTCGAAGTCAAGCCGAAATAATAATAAAAAATCTCATATTTCAAAATGACTCAAATATCAATTGATAATTTTCCAGAATTAGGAACCCGTGTTTTCTGATAAAATTTACATCAAAACTAACTTTTCTAGATAATTTCATCTCAAAGTCTACAATTCTAATCGTTCTAATTAATGTTTAAATTTTTTTTAATTATTTTACAAAAATAAATTGGGCTCTATCTAAATAAATTTACAATTAGGCTAAATAGTTAAAGCGAACTTTTTTTTTGATATTGGATGTGGTTGTGCGTGTTTTGGGAATGTGTGCGATGCAAAGCAAAATCAAACAACAAAACTTGATGCAATATTCACCTGAAAGTCTGTGGCTTGTTCTTTTGCCCTGTTCCTTCTTGAGCTGATAGAGGATGACACTTCGGATTCCATATCGGAGAATCTTTGTCGCTGGGCTCGGATTTTGTCCAGTGCTCTAGAATCATAGTCTTCGTCATTGAGAGCTGAAGCCACAAGTTTGCTTGCCTGTCCACGTTGTTCAAGAATTGAGTCGTAATCTTCCATAAGAGAAGAGGCAGGTCGTCGCCGGAAGCTCTAAGAAATTAAAACAAACAATTTATTGAATTTACTAAATGGTTAAATTTGGTTTCTTTTAAGGGTCCAAAATTTAATGGGAGAAGATCCTTTAAATTATTTGAAAAATATAGATTTCTTTAATTTTCCTTTAAAATAAACTCATTTCTAATTTAGTTACGTATCATGATTTTTATTGAATATAACAAGTTAGTCTAAATATATTTTTTGGACTCTGTTTAAATTTTGTATTACTTAATCAAAAGGAGAGCTTGTAGATGTAAAATCCTATAAATAAAGGGATAGAAATAAAATTTGTTTATTATTTTAAGACTTTTGAAAACTTTCATAAACTTGTGTTGGGTAGAACACTAGCTAATTGCTTATGCTTGTATATTTCCCTAATGGCTAAGAAAAAATATTTATTATTATTTTTTATTATTTTTTGTCTAGTATAAAATAGACATTTAGGCAATATCTAGTAGGAGTTATCATGTAATAATAGTGTTAGTGGAGAAGCCGGATTTTTCTCCTTCAAATTTTATTCTATCGTGAGCGAGAATTGAACTTCAGCTCCATCGGTCAATATCGTCATCAACTATGATGGAGCAGTGACGCTGTGCGCTCAGCCACCTGACTCCCAAGAGACAAATATAATTTAAAATAAAGAATAAAATAAAATAACAAATTTACATATAAATAAAATTTATACGAATATTTGTGGTTTTATAGATTAAATAATTGTAATAATAATACTTGCTGTTTTTAACGCATAGAACAGTGTTTCTCAACCCTTTATAGAGCGAGAAACCCTAGAGCACTTATATTTGCTTCTGAAGAACCTCCTAGCAATAAAATATGAGATATTTCATTTTTCGTCAAAATATCAACATCATTCTACTTTTATAGCTTCCAAATATAACATACCGCCGCCGATGACGGTGTTGCCACATTTTAAAAATTAGCTAGATTTTGAGGAAATTGGGTACAAAAAACGTGAATTTTAAATTACAGTACTTAATATTTTTATTTTCATTAATAATATTATTATTAAATTTTTTTGGTAATGTCATTGGGATACCCATATACCCTTTTCGGATAGGATATATTTTTTTTACATATTCAATGTATACTCATAAATAGTATTCTCATCTATTTGAAAAGACAAATTATTTCAAACGTCATTAATAACAAAATAATAATAAAACAATTTAAATTATGTTTTCATTTTGTTACTAATGTAAAGAAATCGTTCTATTATGAGAAAATTAAGGAAATTTAGTATTTTTTTTCTTTAAATGACAAATTTTTTGAGGGATGATACTATAATACTAACTACTATTTTTGTTTTTCTATTTTTTCTTTTATTGACCTCTAGGTGCTGGGAACCACAAACCTCCCTTTGTGGAACCCTGGGATTCCGCGGAATCCAGATTGAGAAACACTGGCATAGAATATTTACAAGAAGAGACAACATCTATGCGTCTTTTATTATCCTAAGTATTTTAAAAAGAAAGGAGGAGTTATTAAATTAAATTTTTTAAATTAATCATTTGCCCACAAAAAAATAAATAATATATATATATAGACAATATTCAAGTTTTATTTAATAATAAAGATCCAACCCCTAGATAATTATGTAATAATATTGTCTATCAAATTAACTGTCTAGATTGTCCACCAAATTCTAGCACCTATATAGGGCCAAGTTCACGTTCACTAAAAATTAGGGTATATGAACAAATGAACATAAATTAAGTGTTCGAAATAAAAAGAACAACACAGCACTCTCCACCCATGCAGCTGAACATAGTCATTCTTTTAATTACGATAATGCGCGAATATTGGTCAAGATTGATAATTACGATAAAAGATCCATAGCCGAAATGCTATATATAAAAATAGCAGGTGAAAAAGCTATCAATTTTAAAAGCGATTGTATGTTTCTATCCAATATTTACACATCCATCTTGTGTGATGAGATGAGCCAACAGCTGTTCTCTTGATCTTAATATATAAATAAATAAATAAGGAAAAAATGCCTTTTTTGGGATTTTTTGATAGATTGGAGAATACATGTAAGAATTGTATTTTGATTGAATGGAAGAAATGCATGTGATTTAAAAGTAATTAGATTCTAATTTGGACTTTTGATTGTAAATAAATAATGATGAGATTTATGATGACCTCCTATAGGGGTCAAATATATATTTAATTATAATGTAATATATAGAAAAAATTTATATAAACTCATTACTTTCATTCTGAAACTTTTGGGTCCAGGCACGTTATAAATTTACATGAAGCTAAAAAATTTTATTTTTGACAAGGCACATATGTGTACACCGCATTTTGTGTATAACTGTAAGTTTAAACAACCAACTTGGTCAACTTGTAATTTTGTATAAAAAATATATCAATTAACATCTATTTGTAAAAAAAAAATTTTTTAGCCTAATTAACTGAAGATGGCCAAATAAATTCAGGCCAAAACGTTTTATTAAAGGTGTTTTATTGAACCCAATGATTCCATTTTTGGCTGATACCTCCTTCTTCATCTAATACAGTTTCATCACAGCCACGAACTCTAACAATATTTATTTTTTAATCCTTTTCAAGATATGGTTCGTTCTCTGAACATTATGGGGTTTTGTCGGTTAGATCTAGAAAGCTGAACTATGCATAAAAGTTCAGCTAATTAATTTCATATTATTATTAACTTATGTGCCGAATTTTTGATCATTATAGCGTATAAATATTCAAGATCCTTCCCATTTTATAAAATTTGCGATAAACACATCGAATTCAGAGAAATACGTTGAGTTGTTTTTAAAAAATTAGGTTTTATGTTAAATCTAATTTCACATCAAGCTAGTAACCAGATTTTACTCGCTCACTGATTTAAATCAAAACCTCATTTATTCATTATCTTAGTTGAAAGACAAAGTACTTAGGGGTTTAATGCAACCGCAAACAGACCGACCAAAAACAGAAAATTGTTTTCTTTGATTCATAAAAATTGAAAACTGGTGTAAACTTAAATTCGAATTTCCAAAGAAAGCGCAAGAAAAAATACCATAATTTAAAACTAAATCCCACTTCACTTACACTTGGTTCATCATCAAAAGGAGCAGGACTAAGAGTACGTCTGAGTTCAGATGCAGGTCTCAGTTCTGTGTCTGCGTTGAGTGCATCTCTCAAAGATGTAATGTGGGCCGATTCCGCTGTTCGATGAGAATATTTCCTATCCAGATGATCTACCATTGGTTTGTAGTAACTTTCGCCCGCATTGTAATTACAATCGTAGACTCGGGTTCTTCTTGGACGACTTGAAACGCGGCTCGTCATCTCTAAAAAGAGAAAAATATTATATTTAGATTTCAGTAAAATTTAAAAAATAATCCTGTAGGTGTGTTAAAAATTTTTCAATATATTTATATAATTTTTGATTTTGGAATTTAAAAGAGCATGATTATATGTGATGATGATACATCAATATTCAAAACAAAGAAAACGTTTCAATAAAACAAAAACAAAAAGTTAAAAACATTAATTATCATTGTATAATCAAGGAAATACCCTGTTGCGTTGCGAGCGTTCCGTTAGAACTGAATAGGCATGATTGCAGGTTGACTCATTTAATTGGGTGAATGGATCCCATTTACAAAATCAGACATTAATAGGTTTAGTCAAGGATAACGATAGACACATTATTATGAGATTGTTAAATTATTTGATCAGTTATTTAAACTAACTACTACTAAGAGCACAGAAGATCTACAATATACTTCTAACGTAGGAAGAAAGGGATTGAAATACAAGTTTTAGCAGATCCCAAAATTTTAAAATTTCTGTTTTCATCTATCTATGAATATATATATAAACACAAAAGTGTGCTGGGAAAAAGTGAAAAAACTTATCGATTTTGGCAAATTTTATACCTTTGTGTATGTGCAATGTGCATTTATCGGTTTTCGGATTCTTCTGTCAAATTTATTTACCTTGAATTATGTTATTTATGAAAATTTGAAAATTTATTTAAATATATTTTTAATAAGGTTTTAGATGCTTCTTTTCCATTAAGAAGTTTGGAGATTTTTTTTATTTATTTATTGTCACCGGGAACAAAGCCCATTTAGAGAGCACATCACTAAAGTGTTAGTATAAGGTTAGTGAGGGAGCCGAGTTTTAGCCGGTAGAAATTTTTAAATTCCAGCCAGGCTCGAACCCGGGTTTCCCGCTTGAACATCGTCATCAACGATAGTGAAGCGGACAACCTGACTCCCCAGTTTGGAGATATATTGTAGAAAATTATTTGAGTTTTTCGGAATTTCCCAAAAAAACTAAGCTGAAATGGCAATGATAAAATAATTTACACTTATAAAAGACCTGCCATTTATAGAAAACAACATAAAATTATATTTTTAGAGATATTAATATTTTTTTTTAATATCACTGAATCAAAAAAGTAAAATGTAAAATATTATTTTTACTATGTTTATCATATAATATGTTTTGTAGTGCTTGAAGTTTTGACTTTAAATAAAAAATTTTCATCCATTTTTGAACATTTTTAAAAAACTATCAAGTGTTTCAAAAATTCAAAGATCTATGCGAGATGGAGGACCTTAGAGTTACACCACCGATTATATACAGGGTGATTCATAACCAGTGGGGTATTGTTGGGGGAGTAATTTTAAGTAAAAAAATATTAAATGAGTCAGCTCTCCTTTTTATAAAAAATTAAATTTTTGATCAAAACATTAGAAACTTTAAAATCACTTTTTCCTATTGAATCCTCGAAGCAAACCACAATTGGATACCCAAAGACAGTTGAAGCTTCAAACTATAACAAAAGTTTTTTTTAATTTATAAAAATTAAAAATCATAAGAATTCGGGAGTCATATTTTATTTTGAACCCAAATAAATGCACAGTCTTCCTTAAGTCCTTATTAAAATAAATAACTACAAAAAACATTGTTAAGTCAATTGTATCATGTATGAAATGAAACATGAATTTAGATAAAGCTCAAAGCCTACCAACGAAGACAAACTCATTAATTTTCTGTTATTTTTTATTTACTGTTTGGAAGAATGTAAAATATTGTTTAGATTGTGCTTAATTTTAGAAAAAAAGAACCTTCACGTTGGCTGGCTTCTCTGCCCGACAAATAACAATGATAATAGAATATTTTTAAAAAGGGATTTTCTTTGGGCAGCTAATATGTATTCATAATGGTTGGGAGCTCCATGAAGCTGTCATTGGGTTTGGCCCTCTTTCAATTGGCAGAAGACACACCTCGAGCCGAAATGATTTTTCTATTTAAATAAACAATCGATGAAACGAATCGTTTTGTATATTCAGTAATCAGGCTTCTGAGTCTAAATTTTATTAAATAAAAAATGATTTATTGAATTATTGGAGATTAATCTCCTGAGCTCTCGAAAAATGAAAAGTAAATTAAACAAATAATGTTAATTGTTTTTAATGCCTTTATTATTTTATTTTTTAGGGTTTTGTCCTAAAATTAGTAAAACCTTTTCTTCTAAAGGTGACGACGGCTGGAATAAAACCACGGGTCTAGTTAGCGAAATATCATGAAATGTCGATGAATACAGCGTCGATTCAAATTATAGGTTGCTGTGGTTGCATAAGCCTCAGGCGTCATGTTGAGATTAAACAAATTGAATTTTTTGTGAGTAGAGGGCAACGCCTATTCATGTTTCGATAAAATAAACACAATAAAATTTAAAAATTATTAACGGTATTGAGTACTCTAAGTTTCAGGAAAACAATTTAAATAAAAAATATAGAATCTATAAATCTAGATCGTCATTTAATATGGAAAGAATTCGTTTTGAATGAAAGAGCTCTTTACTCGACTTAATTATTCTTAGCAAATTTAACTTAGATCGCTAGATTTCACTACTTTTTCGAACTTGCTCTGTTTTTTCACAGAAGTGTTTTGGCTGGGTACTCTTTAAGTGACTGATAGCTTTATTCTGACCTCGATTAAAAATTAAGTATCCCCATATATGGTACCTACACTCAAATATATTTAGAGTATCTATTAATGATGATTAATGAGATAATGAAAGTAAAAAGCAATAGAGTGTATGCAAAAAAATTTAAATTTATATTAATCGTTAGTTCAATCAACATTGAATAGGTACCTACAAACATTTATTACAAAACCCAATCAATCTACGACAGCGGTCAGCTGGGGTTCTTTTCTCCTATTTGAAAATGTACAATGAGAATTTCCAAATTAAATATATATATATATATATATATATATATATATATATATATACCTATACTAAATAATAATAATATTAATTAAAAATAGTGTTTTATTTTCCATAGACAAAACATTTAATCTTATTTGGTTTTGAACATGCTAGTCTTAAATCAATTTATCGATATTCCGTCTATGCTTAAATTCCATCAAAAATAATTTAAAATATTGTATTGTCGTTTTAAAATTCTTAATACGTATAAAATTCTACTTTGAATAAAAGCATTTCCATTTGACTCAATGACTCGAGTAGAATAGGATAAAAAGATTTTCGACATTTAAAGCTGAATAATTATTTATGTTACTAGAATAGAATACAGTGGGAAACTCGGTGACGGTAACGAAAAGATGTTCCTCGTTATAAGTTGCCATATTCAGTTGCTTCTATTTTTGAAACTTGTTAGAGTTATTTGTTGTTCTCACTCAATTTTCTTGGCAAGTTAGAAGCTTAATTTTTTGTGATCTAAGAAATTAAACAATACGTTGGCTGTTAGTTATTGGGTAGATGACCATGAAGGAACTTTGTGTGCTTTTTTCGCTTTTATTATTTTAATAATTTTGATTATATACATGTATCATAAGTTGATTTCAACTGCCTCTATCCTGGTGATTAAAACGTTTTACTGCATTAAAATTTCAACGGCTATGCTCTTAATAAAAGCTTATTATCTATACAAGCAGAAACTGGTAAAATAATTTTCTCACAGTTTCTTCAGTATTTTTTTCATTGTTCCGTGGGGTTCTTCGAATCAATATTTACCAATTATAAATACCATCACCAAATTCCTGAAGTTATAACTTGTGTGTTTTCTAGTTGTATTTATTTTTCATTATGTTGTTTTTGGATTGTTTTCTTTGTTTCATAGTTTTTTTTTTTTACTTTATCCAATGCGAAGCATGGGGAAAGTATTGTAATCGGTCGCGCGGCAAGCGCGACTTCAAAGGGTCCTCAGGTAAAGACTACGGAACCCATGGACTCAATTAAAGTCACAAATTGAAGTATTCAATTAGATTGAATTTTAGCACGTGACGGTTTTGCCAAAAATTACTTGGGATCTCGTCGAGAGGCCAAAAAGTGCCATTTTTTTTTTTGGAAGTGCGTGGGGATGGATGTATGTATGTTATCGTTTTTTTCGTCCACGATTTTTTCCACCGATTGAATTGAAATTGAAAACCTACCATTATTTTAACAAAATGAAGCGCTGATTAGTTTTTGGTACATATCGGTCCACAAACATTAGTACTTTATTTCAGTACTTTTTTAGTTTTTTCTAAATATCTTGAAAATGACTTAACCAATTTTGATGAAATTTAATATCCTAATTAAGTACCTTGGGGACCACAAAAAAAGTTTAATAAAGTTTTTAGTAAAATTATATTTTTAAGTACTTTAGTAAGATAGTACTTTTTTAAATTCTTTATTTAAAATTCATTTAAATTTATTCATTCATCGGTTTATTATAGTTCATTTAAGTCAGAATAGATAAGCTTCTTCAGCAATGGTTACCAATAATAACCGAAATGTCAAAAATCCAATATAGAATTGTATCTGATTAATAATAAAGGAATATAAATATAAATATTTCAAATGAATTTGGATAAAGTTTAGCAACGATCCGTTGAAGTTTATTTTAATATTTTCTTCCAGTCTGCCAATCAAGTGGACCCGGTTCGAGTCCAACTCGCGGCAACCGGTTAAAATCTGATCCCTAGATAGAAGACAAAATTTAAAAATATAATAGTATCGTAAATTGGCTGATGACTAGAAAGGCCGAAAAGCCAAAAAAAACAAATATATATTTCTTTATTTTCTTATACAGTACATTTTTTTAAATTGTTTACGTGTTTTTTCTTTGGTCATTTCGTGCTGATAAATGAATAAAACGGAATCCTTGTGGAGAGAATTTATTGTGTGCCCATCAGTCCAGCTCTTTTGTCATAGGTCTTTTGATTAAGTATTAAAACTACATAGATACTTTAAATTTGGTATGTTGTAAGAGTTTGATTTTCCGTCCCCTCGTTAGTGAAAAAAATGAGATAAAAAATATTTCTTGTAAAAGAAAAAATACAGTCATCAATTACAAAAATTAAATAAAGCCGATCAAATGAATGTTTTATGTTTATTAAAGTATGGTTCCCTAATTAACTAACTTAACTCCATACATTCAAACTAATTTTTTTTATATCAACTAATAATGGAATAAAAAGTTAAAATCTTAGTGAATATTTTATGGATTTGCCAATTTTTGTTAGTTGTGGTTTTAAACAAGAAGTTATACAATTAATTGGTTATTAATTACAAATAACAATATAAAAATTTGATTTTTTTTTTATTTTCCGCAAATATTGAATAAGAATTATAAATTTAGGAAGCCCAAAATCAAGTCACTTTTTTATTTTGACAAAAATTTAAACGTTTTGGCACCGTAACCTAACTTTCTACAACATTGTATTTTTGAATTTTAGCATACCGAGAGGCTTTCATATCTTTATCTTCCAAAATACATAAGATAGCAAATTCGTTTCTATTTATCTTTGATAAGAATAGAATGAGGGAATTCGCGAAATTGTTTCATACTTTTGAGTTAAGCCACTTCTGAAAGCCGGCAAGTAGCAAAATCACCTAAAAGTGGCCACTTTGGTGTTCTCTCCCACATCGTAATTTTAAAGTGAATTAACTTGAAAAAATTAAACCTAATTCTACTTTTACTACTTAATATCAATACAGGAATAACTGAGATAAAAAAATATATATTTTTGAACTGATCAAAAATACGGACCTCCGCAAAATAATTCTCCAATTAAAATTTTAATAGAATTTTTGATTTCGGTAAAAAAATAAATACATATAACTGGTAAATTTAAAGTTTATATCTTGTTTACTTTACAAGCTAAAATGATCTGACAGACCGACGGGCAGACATACGTTGTATCGATACTAAAAGGCTTCTTTTTGTTTCTTAACGAACCCCTAAAATATTTCAAATTACTTATGTTCGAAGTGTACAATGTTCTAAAAAAGTTTTCAATTTTTTCTTACAATAAACTCATTATAGAGCTTTTATAAAGAGAATGTTGTTATACATACGAATATGATATATAATTGGTCTGATTCTAGTGAATGAATCAAAACAGAGCATCAAGAGATAGGAGAATTAATGTGCCACTTTAACAACTCCATCACTCAAACCACGTTCTAATTTTAATTCCTAAAGTATTTTTAAATGGAAATGTCAAAAGCTTCAAATATCTTAACCCGATCGTTTCGTTATCTACGATGTGAACAAGTGTTGAAAATTTCATAGGCTCTTACACAATGATGTCTTTAGAGAAATTGGGTGGCGATTATTAATAGCCATAGGATCATGTTGACACTCAATGAATTCGACAAGGGGAGGGTTCGATTAATTTTGAAATTTAAGCTGCAGGGTGGGTCTGCTGCATTTGTGATCGATGTATTCATTGTCGGTTGCGAAACCGACTTGAATTTGCCCAGAGGAGAATATAGACTTGAGGCCTTTTTTTAAGGCGGCCCCGATCATCTGCGCTGCTATTCTTGGCGCCCTGGCCTCCTGCGAGACTCCAATCTGACCCTACACCTCACCCAAATAGCACATTTCTTCTTGAGAAAGTCAACTGACGAGCACTCAGCCAGAGAGAGAGACTAACGAAAAACTAGTGGGAATTTACAAAATTATCCTCTTTTGAACAGTAGCAGCTCCACCGTCTGAAGAGAAAATTCCTCTCTTTCGAGAAATTATTGTATAAAATTTGAATTAGACTTAACTGTAGGACCAACAAGTAATTTATAAATTAAATTAGGAAACAGAAAGAAAAAAATGCTGCTTAGATGTTCGGGGTCAGACCGGGATTGATCTGCCGGTGCGATGCTCCAACTATACCGTAGATACAGGCCTCAAAAACCAGACTGCACCAAGACATCCGAGGGGTAAACCGCGACCTAATATTGTGTATACTTCCACTTCCACTTTCATTTCCAAGTAGAAGACAATAGATTTATGGGGATTATCTAATGAATTCCAAAATAATTCCACATAATTCCCTATGCTTTTAAGTTTTCAAATGTATCTTCTTTAAAAGTTCCGATTCCAACAATGTGAGAGTTCCGAGTTTGTTTCCCGGCTAGCCGTGGACATCTATGAAGTATTTTTTTATTTATTCAATAATTTAATAAGTAAGTAGTAAAGTAGAAATTTGTTAATGAAATCATTTTGCAATTGGAAGTACAAATGCCGAAGAAAAAGTAATGTACAGTTGAAAAACCTAGATTAAAAAAATTAAAATTAAAATCTCTAAAAAAAGTGGACAAGTGTGAGTCGGACAAGCATACAGAAGGCTCCGTAGTTCTATTTTTCAAAATACTTTAAGAGATCAAATCCGTTCCTATTTGTATATGATAATTAGGAGGGAATGAACGTATCTGTATAAATTTTACTTGCACATATATTCTATATCATGTAATGAAATTAGATCTAATGTGAAGTATAGCATTCGCCTCTCGGGGCTTGACACTTTGAGAGCTTCTATCTCGGAGATGAAAAAGTTAATTTTACTTTATTAGTTCTAGATGGAAGAAATCGATGATATTAATAGTTTGAAACCGAATTTAGAACAAAAACCAGATATTGCGAGCCCCAGAAGCCAAAAAGTGACCATGAATCCATTGGTTCCTGTGTACGCATGTAGTACTTATATAGTACGTAAGTATCCCCCATAAATTGTTAGTTGTGTGTACATTTTATTTATTGAAATAAAGAAAGAGAGTATTTCACTGTGAAACACCACCAACTCTAACTTATTATAAGAGAATATAAATTAGGGGTGTTGCAAAAGAAATATTTTAATCGTCCATATCTCTTATACGGTAAGTTGCAGAGCTTTTGGATTTGAAACTTAAGCCATTTAGAACCAAGTTAGAACAAGTACCTCAAGATTTTGGCTAGTGAATATATGTATATTGAATTTAGCTATGTAGTATATATGTAAATATATATAATTTATTTGTTAGAGAGTATATTATACTTTCGAAGGTTGACATTTATCATCAGTTTTTTTAATTATAAATATTCTTTCTGTTATTTCTCATAGGTTCAAATACCAAAATGGAAGTATGTAGATAAATTCGTTACTTTGTAATAGTAAGCTGGTTGTTAATAAAATAATTGTGTAAAAAATGGCAATTGTATAAATCCAAAAACCAAGTAGGCTATAGATGAGATTAAATAAATAAATAAATAATAGTAACAGGTCACTTCACAAATGTATATATATACATGGATCGGCGCTCGAAGTGTTAACAATTAAAAATGCTGTAATTTTGTCAATTTTGATTTTTTTTAATTAAAAACTTCAGTATATCGTAAAAATATTTCAAATTTTAAGAAAAATATGTTATTGTTCTATGTAGCCACACTTAGCGCAGATAATGGAATCGAGTCTGTCCGGGAAGGCTTCACACGCTTCACGAATGTGGTCTGATGGTATTTTCCGAAGAGCAATCTCAAAGGCGTTAACCGTCTGATATTTTTTAGTTGATAATTTGGCCTCAAGAATGGACCATATGGAAAAATCCATTGGGTTTAAGTCCGGGGAATATGGTGGCCATTGTTGTGAAGAAATGAAGCTGGGAACTTTTTCTTGTAAAAAATGTTTTCACTGACTTTATGGGATGGTGTCGAGTCTTGTTGAAACGTCCAATGGTTTCTACCGAATTGTTTACCTGTCCAAGGTAATTGTTTACGTGCCCAAGGTAATTGCTTACGTGCCCAAGGTAAAAAAGCATCGTTTAAAATCTTTTTACGGTAGATGGTAACACTTCGAGCGCCGACCCCTGTATATATATATGTTTATGTGCATCAATCAAGGGATTCAAAGTTAAATTGAATTTTAGTGGATTTAAAATACTTCAAAAAGTCCGTACCAGGAGATATGATTTTAAGATTTCATTTATTCTTAAGTGAAAGTTAAAATGAATTTAATTTAGTGTTATGACTACTGTAATAAAAAAAAATTGTTGGAAATATTTTATTTTTTCCCTCCTTCAATGAATGCATATTTTTTATGATTTATTGCAGAAAGTCACAAGAAAAATATTTAACATTCTAAATATAATTGAATGATTATTAGTATTTAAATTCTAAAATTTATATAAATCTCTCATGGAAATAGAAACTCTATTTCTCCGATCTAGTGGTCCAGTTTCTAATTTATTATTCGAGTAAAATAATAATCAATTGATTAAATTAGGAATAATAAGGAAATTATAGAATTTATGAAAATGTAAACGTACAAACAAGGAAAAAACGAAGAAAATAAATTTAGAAATAGAAAGGAGACCAAGTGCAAGTCGGGCTCGTGGAAATCGTACCTTATATCTCCCAAAATACTCAAAATATCAAGTTTGTTCTTATTTATCGTTAATAGGGAGAACTTTTTTATTTATTTATCGTTAATAGGGAGAAAATGATAAGATTTGTGCAATTTCTGAACTCCAATAAATCACACAATAATTTTAAAGTTTTTAAAAAATTTAGGCTAATTCTACTCTTCTCTTTCAGAACGTGTACGATTCAGAATAACCCACTGATAACTTGCACCCTTAGCAATTAAATCAAAAGTCGAAGGTGATACCCTTTTACAAAATTAAATTCAATCAAATTAATAAATACACTTTTTTGTTCTAATTCAATAATTAAATTAAAATATCATTTCTTATAATATAAATTTAGTTCTCTCCTCTCCCTCCTAAATAACACGTAAGCTACACCCCCTCGCATTGTTGATATTGTAATCCACTCCTTAAGATAAATATATATATATTGCAGTTAATCATTAAAATTACAAAAAAGACAAGTTAGTTATTTGACGTTAATCTCTCTTGGCATTCATCGTAAATCAACTTTTTAACTTGTATACTCTATAGCCATCATAAAATATTCTTAATTACTTTAAAATCGAAACTTTGATTGGGAATTTGATGAATATGATATTTTGAGAATAAATAAAAGAAAGTATTAATTGACTTTTTTTTTGTTTGTTTTGATTATTTATGTCCATCGATTAAATTAAAAAGTTGTTGTAGAAATAAGGACAATAGCTTATGCAAATAATTTTTATTTTTGCCAACGTTTCGTCGCTTTTTTTGACTTCCTCAGGGCTCTGACAGTGCTTGTTGCATTTATCATTTAGTAATATTCACACGTTATAGCAAAACACATAAGGCACACATATGTGTTTGCTAAAGAATGAATATTAATAAAATGACAAATATGCAAAGAGTTATTTATTTAAACCTAATCGTAGCTGACGAAACGTTAACAAAAGTAAAAATTATTTGCATAAATAACCAATCACTTATTTTCAACAACTTTTATTAATATATAATTAACATTATATTTTCTAATCTTAATAAAAATGTAAAGGTCGTTGATGATTCTGTAATTTTTCTCTTATATAATATTTATAATCATTTGAAAACTTTTTCAGGATTAGAAGCCAAAAAATTTCAAACAAATTAGAAATATGTTACCAATTTTATAATTGACAAGTTCATCAATTTAATAAAAGTTAAAGTAGACAATAAAAGAGTGTGTCTTCTGCTGGAATTATAAATTTTATTTATTTATAACGATCATGTAAATAAATAAAATTTATAATTCAAAGCAAGAAAGACACTCTTTGTGTCTCCTTCAATATATAAAAATTCTGCTATCCTCGGCACAAAAACTTTCAATTTAATATTAAAAGTTGTTGTAAAAGAACAATTAACAAGCTCTCAAAGAGTCAGGACCCAGGCAGGCGATCACAATAGAATATAAATGGGAAAGTAAAAATAATAAAATTATATATCTTATTATATTTATTAAGATTTTTTCTGGTAAATAATCAGATGTTAAAATAAGCGAAGAAAATCATCCAAGCTAATAGTAATAGTATTTAGATGCTGATGACATTCATGAACAGCGAAATTTGTATCACGATAAAATTAACCTATTTTGAATGATATAACCTTGAGATGTAAATTGGTGGGAGGTAATTTATTTATAATTAATTTTGTATAATCAATATTTTAAACAAAAAATGTATAAAATAAAAAAAAATACTTGATTTTTGTTCTTGGATGGTTTATTCAAGTAGGAGAGATTCCCATAAAGAGAGGAATGTTTTGCAATAATTGAAGGGATGATGGATTCGCTTTGTTCAGTGACCTTGGGAAGATCGTAATTGCGACCCGATGACCGATTGCTTCAATGATCCACTGCCCAATATAAACTGTGTCCGATTGAATTAGTGATGCAATGGGATGTTATAAAAGGGGTTGCATGGCATGAGCAGGATCACAAGAAGAAGAAAGCGTGAGACATTTGCTGAGCAGTTAATTAACACGAGGTGTTTGTTACCTTCAGGAGAGCAGGTCGGCGGCGTGGATGAGCCTCGGAAGCGCGACTTTCTGGTTGGCGATGATCGGGGACCCTCCGGGACCCTCCGAGCGCAGCGCCACCTCCGCCCCGCCCCTATGGGCTGGTGGGAGCCTTTCTAGGTCAGGGGGGTCAACCAAAACAACCACGATCCCCTTGAAAATAACTTCGCGGGGCAGATGGAGAAATATGAAAAAGAAATGGCATTTACAAAACAATAAGAGAATTTCACAGAGCGTCAAACTTCAGAGTCAGACCTCTTTTAAAATGAAATATAGGTATACCTACACTGGACATAACAAACTTTATTGGAATATCTTCGTCTCGTTTCCGCTTGAAGTTCCTATACTTTTTCGTATAAGAATAAGAGGGCATTTTGACTAAACTAGTAGGATTAAATAA
>JALMQS010000153.1:23934969-24000515 GCA_024734495.1 Forficula auricularia | reverse complement strand
ATTCAAATCCTAAACCAATTAACAAAACCTTTTCAAAGACATTTTGTCTATTACTCTAAATAAATTCAAGGTTAAAGGAGTAAAAATGAAATGGATAATTTCTCCTCCAAGAATAAATTCGCTTTCATTAGGCTGGCAGCTCATCGCTTCCGAGGCTCGTAATTAGAGCGAAGCCCCACATTGACATAGATTCAAAAAAAGACCCATTGGCAAGCTATACATAGTAAAATGGATCTATTCACAGATGGATTCTCATAAGAAGGCTTTAATTGTAATAATAATCAGGTTAGATAAGCGGTTATATGTTATGTATTATCAAAATAGAATCGCAAGATAAATACCGAAATGGCCTTGCTAAACCATTTAATGTTTAAGAAATGATAGAACTGTCTAAAAACAAGTGTTTTTATGTTTATTTGAAGGACAGAACATGAAAATTAATCCATCCTAAACTAATTATATCTAAAGAATCAGCCATCGGTATTTATTTAAATTATGAGGTACTTAGTGTAATGTCTATATTACTCGTTTTCTTTCGTGAAGGCACTGAATTTACTTCCCGGCCAGCAGTAAAATTCCACCACTGACATTACACTAAAAGCATCTCATCAAGTTGAATTGCCCACAGCGATAATAGTGTCTACGAGCTCGCAATTTCTTTTGTAGGTCTAACCTCCAAGGCAGTGGTTCTTAACATTTCCTAACTCACAGCACACTTTTAGCTACCTATTAAAAAAAATTGAGAAACACCAAAAACACACAGGGTCTTAAAACTAACAATAAAAATATGCAAAAACTTAATTTTAATAAAAATTATAAGAAACATTTTTATTTTTAAAAATTGTAAATCTAAAAAAAAGACATTCCGTTGAATTGATAACCTCCTCCTTTAAAGTCAGTTAAAATCAGATGACAAGAACAAGGTCAGACAAATAAAATATAAAAATAAATCAAACATGGTAATTCCTACTTGATGCAAATAAATTGGTTAAATGTGAATAACCCAACTTATTCGTACAAACGAATCTTCATTCAAGAAAAAAATATACGTAATAGCAATTGAAGATGAAATCAAAGTCTTTGAAATTATTATATAGTCTCTAATAATAATAATAAGCCTTAGAAAAGAAAAAGAACTGTCAGGATAGGTGAAAGTTTTCAGTACTAGTGCTGAGTAAGTGTAACAACTCGGATAATAATAAATTAATTTGAAAACTGTCGTTAAAAGACCTGGTGAGAATCTTGGAAGTTGTGTTTTTAGAACTACCTAACTAATATATCGATGAGCTATAGGGTTTCTTTTTTTCAGCAGGCACACGATAACACTTTTGCTATATTTCAAAAGATATTCATTTATAAATATAGATAATTTAATTGCATCAAGCAGAGGGCACTCGCTTTATTTGCTATTAAAATCCAACAACTCTGCAACTATCGGAAATAAAATCTTTTCAATTTTAAAACAAATATACACTAAAATAATATTTTCCAACTCTAGAGCAATCAGAATTGGTTCATATTAGTTCCCTTGAAAATGGAATTTGTATCTTTACTGCATTTTAAACTGTATTGCCATTGTAGTATTACCATAAAGATAATCAAAGAGTAGTTTCCCTTAGTACACCGCTTTTATAATTTCGTGGAATACTTGAAAAATGTTTACGGAACTCTAGTGTTCCAAGGAACGACGGCTAATTCGCACTGGTCTAAAGGATGACTCGGTAAATGATTAAGAAGAGGATTTTATAAGTTCTTATGCAATACTTTTGTAAATTTGCTGTAATAATTATAAATTTTCCTTAATAGTTGACAGTGTTGTGGAGCTGAATGACTGATCAAGGCGAAAAAGGGTTATGAATAACCCCTTCTTGAATTGATATAAATAAAAATTTTTAAGAAAAAAAATAAAACCGACTTCAAAAATTAAATGCAACAAATAAAATACACTAAAAGGTATAAAATAATTATTATCTTATTTAGATTTACAACTAAACGACGAAATATTAACGCGGGAAATTACTTTTTTGAAGTCAGTGCCAAACAAACTATACCTATAAGCGAACGTACCCGCCAAACGTGCTAAGTAAGATCCGTCAGTGCGATTCATAAAAGGTATATGTTTGGCACCGACTTAAAAGTAATTTCATGTTAATATTTCGTCGTTAACTAAATAAGATAATAATTATTTTTATACCTTTTAGTATTTTATTTGTTACATTTGAAATTAGTTTCTTATTTTCTTAAATTTTTATTTTTCTCGTTTTAGTGATGTTATTAATAGTGATCCTATCATCAGAACTTGGCCAAATTAATATTGCACCATCCCTAAGATACCCCATTTCCAATAAAAAAAGAATCATCGAAATCGGTTCGCAGAAAAGAAGTTAGTCCTGAACAAACCTAACAAAAAAGGTCTAATACCTATGAAAAAAATGGGACCAATCGGAACGTAGACTGGACCCAATGCAAAAAAAATTTCAAAATCGGTTCACAATTGGCGGAGATATGAGGTAACATAGGCACAAAAAAAAAAAAAAATCAATCGAGTAGAGAACCTGCTCCTTTTTTTGAAGTCGGTTAAAAAATAAAAATGACTAGACTGCGTAGAATATCGTTTTGAACTTGCATTTTGTACACACAGACCTATAGAATAAAAAATAAATCTTAATTTAATTAAGCTATGAATCTTAGACACAAATCGACTTACAAGAAAATTAGATGTTGTTCGATTGATACAGTGTTTCTCAACCTGTGTGCCGCGAGAGAATGTCAAATGTGCCGTGAAAGTTTTTGACAAATTATTAAAATTGCATGGGTTTCGTAACTTTTGAAATAGTATTAGTAATTATTTCAATTTTTTTTTTTGTATCAAATTCAGATTGTGCCGCAAAAGATTCGATATATTTTTAGCGTGTCGTCAACGAAAATGGTTCAAAAATACATTTCTTGTAGCTTATTATACTTAAGTTTTCCTTAAACAATAAATGTAAGGGTGAGCTGTTCTTTCATTAGAATCCGATCGAGAAAAATATCTAAAAAGGGCGTGGATAGAATTATTTAACTTCTTCCTTTATAGCGAAGGAAATGCAAGGATTTCAAATATTACAGTCAAGGCCTGCTAGGACTATTTTAAAGATTCGATTTTTCATTTCTATTATTCTAGGAATCCACTTTTGCTCTTGGATCAAAATTATACTCGTTATAGAGAGAGCAAGTATTTAATTGAACTTCAATAAAATTCAGACAATAATATGAAAAAAATACTTGTTCTATCTGGCGAATTGGGTTGTGGAAAAGCTTTTACTTTTTTCTTTATTTTTTATCATTCAATAGAATAATTAAATTTATAAAAAAAGAAATCAATGAGGCTGTTCTTTACTTCATGTAAATAAATAAATATAATATATATGATTTATTTGTTTGAGCTTTAATATCAGTATTTTTAATTATAAATATTTGATTTATTTCCCAAACGAATGGTTGTTCTTAGGAACCTGCTTATTATTAGGACAAAACGAATCTATAATTCCAATCAGATATTTGAAGGCATGAGAAATATCAGATCAAATATGATATGATTAAATTAATTTTTTACAAATAGTGTGTCTTATATTATAGAACAAAACAAAGAAATTTATCGGTATAAGTTCACTAGACACTTTATTCAATTGTTCCGAATTTTTTTTAGGTAGGCTCCTAGACCTTACGAGAGTACTATCTGGAAAATTATTCCGAAATGGGGAAAGGTGGGGGGAGGGGGGTGGGGGGGGGGGGGGGAGAGAAAGATTAAAAAAGTAAGAAGTGGTTGGTATCTATTACTGATAGTTGGAAAATTATAATTAAGATGAAACATGAAATTGTGTAAATAAATTATTAACTATTTAAATGAGAATTCACTAAAAGGTATAAAATAATTATCTTGTACAGTTTACAACTAAACGACGTAATATTAACATGAAATTACTTTTTGAATTCGGTGCCAAACAAACTATACCTATAAGCGAGCGTACCCGCCAAACGTAATAAGATCAAGTGCGATTCATAAAATGTATATATGTTTGGCACCGACTTCAAAAAGTAATTTCATGTTAATATTTCGTCGTTTAGTTGTAACTAAATCAATAATTATTTTATACCTTTTAGTGGATTTTATTTCATTTTTAAGTTATTATTATTTTATTTGTTGCAGTTAGGATTTTGAAGTCCGTTTTATTTCTTTTTTTATAAAAATTATTTTTATTTTCTCTTTTTTAGTGATGTTATTAATAGTGATAATATAATACCCTTTGCATGCATCTCATAAGAGAAAACGTCAGGCGAATGAATCAGAAAATGATAATAAAATTCAATTCAAAAAATAGCAGAAATTCTCTCGAAACGTTTGCGGGTTTTAAATGAATGTTTTAAGATTTTTTTATAAAAGATTTTATTTATTATAATTTCGATTATTTGATCATAAGAATTGGAGATTTGCGTTATTTCGTCATTGATCATATCTTCAGAACTGACCAATTAATATGTTACCACCCCTAAGTTACCTTCTTTCAAATAAAAAAAGAATCATTAAATCGGTTCATAAACAAAGAAGTTATGCCTGAACAAACATTTCAAAAAAGGTCCAATACCAATGAAAACTTAAAACGGATAATCAGGCTAGACACAATTTAATGCAAATTTTTTTCAAAATCGGTTCACAATTGGCGGAGATATGAGGTATGTTACACACAAAAAATTCAGTCGAATAGAGAACCTCCTCCTTTTTGAATCGGTTAAAAACAAATATAATGTGATTATATTGAAAAATATATGGCATGGTTGTGAAGCTTACCTTCAACCGCTAATGTTAAAATTAGATTCTCAGGCTCTCGTAGAAAATAAGAACAGACACACCTCAACTAACACTCAAATTTATAATTTTATTTCCTACTTATTTTACAAATGGTTTTTTGAGAAATAGAAGCACTAAATAGAAATTAAAAGTCCACACAATGATATAAAATCTCATATTTAAATTTTCCCATAAAATATTAAGAGATGTTTGTGAAATGTCAGCAAACAAAAACAAAATGACTTAATTATTAGAAACAAATAAGGGCATAACTTGATCAATTTTTAATAAGAAATAAAATAGAAAATATGGGCTATGGATTTTTAATAAAGACATTTCATTTTTATTAGAAACATTATTGTAGATAATTTAAAAAAAAAACCTGTTTACTATTTTTAATAAAATGTCATTAAATCTGATTCAGAATGTAAGAGAATGTTAGGGTTGATTCTTGGAGCAAGTTAATTGAATCCAGTCTTAAAAAATTTCTCACAATGTTTCCTAGAGAGAGTCATGAGTGAACTGATTCATTGCCATGTTCCTACTCTTGCATGGGAAAGAGTCGAACGACAAATGATTCTCTAGTTATGTTCAGTCGCCATATAAGGAGGAAATCTATGGAGGAGAATTTCGGATATTTAAAAATTGTGTATTTCTAGATATTAAACCATATTTTCTATTCACCCATTTACTTATTTTTGCACTCAGGGCCTTAGTCAAGAGGGTTCAACGTTCCCAGCCACCTCCAGTTAATTCGATTTAATATCTAAAAATCATTGAAAATAACCTTTAAACGCTTATAATGAATCGTATTATAATTAGTAAACTAATATAACTTTCGAGTATTAGTGTATACCTTTTTATGATCAGCTGTAATAAAATATTTTTAAAAATTTCCTGATAGGACGATCTCTTCTGGCATCTAAAAGATACCTATTTGATTCTCGGCCTTTGTTTGTAATCATTTTCCCAATATAATACTATAGTAATTTTATATTTAAAATAAACTGCAACGGATCGTTGCTAAACTTTTATCAAATTCATTTGAAATATTAATATGATTATTCCTTTATTATTAATCAGATATCACTTGCAATTTGCAGTTCATGTTGACTTTAATTCAAAAATAATGATCGATTTTCATTTAACAGTCGATGAATAACAATTCTACATTCGATTTTTGACATTTCAGTTATTATTGGTAACCATTGCTGAAGACATGAAGGAATCGACTTAAAATCAAAAATGGCGATTGATTCTCATCTATTACTTGAGGAATAATAATTCTACATTAGATTTTTGACCCTTCGATTATTATTGGTAACCATTGCTGAAGACATGGAGGAATCGACTTAAAATCAAAAACAACGATCGATTCTTATCTAATACTAGAGGAATAACCTTATTGCATTCCATTTTTGATGTTTTGACTATTAATGGCAACCTCTACGAAAACGTGGAAAAATCTGACTTAAAATCAAAAAGACTAAATTCTTTTATTTATTAATTTTCAGAACTTAAGTGACTTGATTTAAATTTTTCATTAAATTGAAGGGTTGGTTTTGTCACAAAAATAATAAAACAATAATTTTAATAACTATTAGAATTATTTAATTGATTAATATACAGTTTCGGTCACCACTGGTCGGCCATCCTCAGTAGTTCTAAAAATTGAAATGAAACATTTATTTACATTTTTCTTTTATGAAAATTATAACACAAAATTTTTTTATAATAATTTGAAATCATACATACATCTCGTTCAAAGAACCGGAATTTGTCATTTCACATGAAACATTCATTCTTAAATCTTCAATATAGATAGATCACACAATTCATTGTCACACACATATATACATATGTAGCAATTGTAAACGTTTACTGGCGAACTAGAAACTATTTTGAATTAATGATTATATTAAATACTAATAATTTTATTTTTTTCTAATAATTATCCATTGCATCGTCAATTATTATACAATTAAAAAACCCATTATAAGTAATCCATTTAAAAACACATTATAAAGTTAAATTCATTCTTTATTTTTAATTTTTTATTAATGAAATATCAAAAAACATACATCTTCCTATTACATTTTTCTTTCAAAATCAATACTGATATTACAAATCAAAATCAATATTTTTACAACAATGACACAATTGAATATAACATTCTGATATGCTTTCAGAATCCATTTTGAAATTTACAGGGTATCGATATCCTTCAATATATAAAGAGATTCTTTTATTTTTCTCTTGGTCCAATTTTCTCATCTAGTATTTTATAAAATCGAAAGTATGCTCGTTGTCAAGCATGAATGGATAACGGAACCAATTTATTTCCATTAATCGATGAAATATGTTCTTTAATTCTTTGTCTCAAAATCTTGAAGTCTCACCTATATACTTGTGTGTTTTTTTATCTTTTTTTATGAATCACAAACTATCCTAAACAACACCCATTTTATCAAGTTTTTCAAGATGAGTCTTATTATTGAATATGTTCCTGGAGTGGCCTGCCAACACTGTGTACTAATTTTATGTCATTATTATTCAGAATTCTCAAGTACGAATAAATCATGAATATGTGGGATGGAGCCTTTAATAAATTTATCTTCCTTTTTAATCACTTCCGTTACTAGTTTATTTTTTCTATATTTAGTTAGAACTTTATTGAAAAATTGTTTCGAATATCAATTGCTTTCACATTTCTTTTACGCTCAATCAATCTTATATCTCTGTAGCTCTCATCACATATTCTATCAATCTACCTATTTCTCCATATATTAAACTAATCTTATGCTGAAGTGGCTGTACTGATTTAAAGTTCAACATTCTATTTGATTTTGAATCTTTCACATACAGGTCTGTCCTCAAACGTTCCTCAACTCTAATGATTTTGTATCAAACTGATGTTATTGTTTAATTCTTTTTCATATGTAAAATCTAAATTATCATTGAAACTATTAAGCGCCTCTACAAAGGTCTACGCTGTTCTTCTTAACAATAGCCAGGCTATCATCAACATATTGTATATATAGTTTCAGCACAAAATTTGGTTTTATTACATCAACACTTATTTTGTCCATCACTAAGTCCGCAATAATGGGACTGAGACATCCTCCTATTGGAACTCCTTTTAATTGTTTGTAAATGTTATTATCATGTCTGAAAAAACAATTGTCGAAGTTCTGAACCTATAGCTTCAATGAACTGCTTTTCCAATCAGATATGTATATTTCTCGTCTCGCACTCCATCTTTCTTTCATGATCCTATAAACAAGTCAATCGGAATACTTGGAAATAGGTTCGTACATCATCGAGACTCGTTATAAATAAAAAATTTATAATTCCAGCTGAAGACACACTCTTTTATTGTTTCCTTCAATTCTCCAAAAATTCTGCTACTCTCGGCAAAAAACTTTTTATTTAAAATATTTTGATTTATAATTTTGATATCACAAAATTTTGGAAAGTATCAAGTTTCAGTATGCGGTCCGACTCAAGTGTATTTATCTTTTTTAATGAAAAACTGATAACAAAATGATTTTTTTAATCTATCTTCGCAGAGCTTTCTAATCTGAATTCCTAGGCCGATTTGTTTTTCAGTGCGTCATTGTAGGTTTAGCGTAACATAGCGAAGTTTTATGGTATAAAGGATTACTCAGTAGTGATTCATACCTGCCAGGGGTTACTATTGAAATTAATTTTAAATAATGTGTGAGCCTCATACACTTAAGCTCGCAGGGGAAGTGAAACTTTAATTTTAAAAACCATAATAATAGCACATGACAAATAAAATTTATTAAAATTAGGAAATTTAAATTATTCTTGTAAAACCCACTAATAGTTCATAACAAATAAAACGTAGCCTGCTGACCAACAAAATGCTCGCCGAAGCCTGCAGCAGGATTGTTTTATATTTCAAATAAGTGGCAACGGTGGTTATTAGAATTATCCATAGACATTTGAAATATTAATACAACCCGCTGCAAAGCCCGCCTTTGGCGGGATTCTTGCTGGCTCGCGACGCGCGAACCATCGCTCAACATCACTCCGCGAGACAGAGTCCAATTCTTGTGAACGACTGTCCTCGTAGAACATTCCAGAATGTTCCCGAAGTTTCTAGAAGCTTCCAGAAAGTCTAGGGTAGTAAGAGTACAAAGTGGGCGGGGCCTGAAGAGGCAGAGCCATAATGGGCGAAACCGGACAAACCAAGAAAGTCCTTACTACTTTATTATAAAGTATTTATTGATTTATTTCCCCAGTATTAGATGAAAATCATTAAGAGAAAATTCATTCTATAGACGTAGAAACCGATATTTTTTTTAATTTTTCAAGAAAAATAAGATTTTTTTTATTTATGGTATATTTTTGGCGTATAAATGTAGTTTAAGAAACCTTGAAAATAAATTAAAATAACAGTTTCGAATGAGAATTTCATCAAAATGGAGAGAAGCATTTTATATCAAGTGCGGGTGTTTCTAGAATAACTTAAGTTTTTTAAAACTTGTCTGGTCTTGTCTTGACCATCCATCCCTTTCTTCCTGCCCAGACAAGAAATGATTCGGAGATGATTCCTCTATCTGTGGCCTTTTCACAAAAAAAGATTCCCAATTCCTTCTTTGATGACGTTTGAAGTATATAATCACATTCATCAGACAAAAACAATTCATATCTAATTTCCCTCTAAATAAGTGAGTATTGTAAAAAAGACATTCAGAAAGAAAAACAATGCAGAATTATGATTTATACAATTTTCAGATATTTTCACCACGATAAAAAAACAAAGAGAAATCAATGAAGTTGTACTCTGCTTGATGAAAATAAATATTTATATATACTACCTGTGAAGTCCGCCTTAAGCGGGGCTCTTACTAGCCCCCAGCCCCTCTTGACCCTCCACCTCCGATCAGCCTTCACCCGAAACAAATCAATTCATAAAAGACGAACACACACACACTCACATTAATTTTTATCTATAAGAACGTTAGTGGTTTTCTTTATCTTTGGGCTACCTTTTCATCAATTCAGAATTAAATTCTACCAATCCATCTTCAATCCCTCTAATTCATTATTTTTCTTTAAAGCCCACTAATTGTTTATGGCAAATAAAATTTATTAAAATTAGGAAAATTTAAATTATTGTATTAGATGAAGTAGGAGGTATCAGCTAAAGTTGGAAGCGCTGGGTTCAATAAAACACCCTGAATAAAACGTTTCGGCATGAATTTATTTGGCCATCTTCAGTTAATTGGGAGTTATTCACACAATGCAGTACACATATGTGATCGAACAAAGCCTTGTCAAAAATAAAAATTGTAGCTTCATGTAAATTTATAATGTGCCTGGGCTCAAAGGTTCAGAATGAATTTAAATTATTATTTGAAAATAAAGGCTTGTAATTTATTACCCCTCTATTAGGTCGTTTCCCCTTTATTGTAACAAAAAATTCAAAGAGGTACGTCACTAAAGAAGTTTCACTTCAAAAATATGTATTTTCTTATTATCCTAAAAAATGTAAAAACCTAAAGAAAAATAATTTCAACCATGTTTTTTTCTTCGTCTGTCTGTATGTCTGTGCCCGGATTCCGATACACACGATAACTCAAAAACAAAAAGGCTTAGAAAGTACGTTCTTTAGCAAAATTTTTGTATTTTCAACGCGGAGTATCTGAAATAGTACTTATTTGTAATTTCTGTTTAGATTTTGGGCTCTCTAAGCCAGTGTTTCTCAACCTGTGTGCCGCGGCACACCAGTATACCGCGAGAGACGAGGGGTGAACCACGACCTAATATGCTGTACACCTACTTCCACTTGTACTTCCAAATATTTCCAAGTAATTCCAAATATTTCCAAGTAATTCCAAATATTTCCAAGTACTTCCAAATATTTCCAAGTGCTTCCAAATATTTCCAAGTGCTTCCAAATATTTCCAAGTATTTCCAAATATTCCCAAGTACTTTCAAATATTTCCAAGTACTTCCAAATATTTCCAAGTACTTCCAAAATACTTCCAGAGAGGTGTACACCTACTTCCAATCGCGGATCACCCCTCGGCGAGAGATTATCAAATATGCCTAGAGAATTTTCGACAAATAATTAAAATTTCATGGGTTTATAACTTTGAAATATTACCTATTTGTAATTACTTAATTTTTTTTTTAATCATACATCTTTTATATGTTTTTATATTCAGATGTGCCATAAATGATTCCAGATATTTTTAGTTTGCCGTCAACCAAAAAAGGTTGAGAAACACTGGATAAATGAAATAATATTATATTATAATATTTGATCTTTATACTGTTAATATTAATTTTTCTATCGAACTAATGGTTGGATGAATCTGCAACATCACTTCGAAAGAATTTGAAGAAAGTGTTTATAAGAAATTTTGTTTATTATTTCCACTTTTAAAAAATTATTCTTTCTCATATCTAAATTTAGATGGAAATCATCCTATGAAACATCTTGGGAAAATAATTTTTGTTATTAATATTTATTTTTTAAAATTTGACTTGTTTTGTTGTATTTAAATTTTTTTTATTTTAATATCCTCTGGTGAAGGATGATAAATGATTTTCATCTATAATAATGAACTACTTCCTTTCCTGTTTCTTCCCCCCATCCTAAAAATAATTAATGTCGGAAAGAGATCAAAAATATTTTGCCGCTATTTACATTTAATTAGGTTTAATAACAATTCGACTTTAGAACATGGAAAATAAAACAAAATAGGAATTAAATTTACCTTCTGTTGTTTTTTGGAAAATTACCTAAACCTATAAGCCGATTCTAATAGGAATTTACCAAATATGTAGTTTATTTAAGATGAACCTCTGACGTATGAGAAGTAAATATTTTCCAAAACAAAAAAATAACTACTCGAAATTTCATTTGAACTATCCATTTTTATTAAAAATATGAATCAAAAAATCGAGTAAGAGAAGCTCAAAAGGCTCACTGATTTCTACAACATTCACCTGAATAATGTGAATCATATAGACTGGGTGGCTGGCTAGTCTCCTTTTCTTTGAATTACTAGAAGTTTGCAAGAATGTTTCAAGAATCTTAATTGACTCCCAATTAAGATTTTTATCTGTTTATTTTTATCTGTCTAAGTAAAGCGACATACATACCATGAAAAAGAAACAGGTCAAAAAACTAGCAGACCTAATTCGAAAAGGTAGAAATATCCCAAATGTCGAATTATGCAAGGAAAAACACTTTACTCTATTTTCAATCTCTTCGTCGAATTTGAGTATTTATTCTATTTTCCGTTCTACTAAATTTCTTCTGTGCCTTTTCAGTTATATTATATTGTTAGTAAACACATTTTTGAAGGTATGCTGTTACTTATTTATGGTACATGAAGTTTAATCGAAATGGACTAATCAACCCTTATCAAGTGATTATACTTTGCCTAACTTCTTTTGATCTTTTAGTCTAGGCATGCCATGGCGATCTTTCCTAGTCCTGAGGCCAATTTTTCATTCAGTCCAAGTCAAGGCCCGGACCAAATTTTTAAATCAAATAAATTAATATTAAATTAATTAAAACATTTTACTACTTTTTATTTCATTCATTTACTATATAGTAGATACTCTGTTAAAAACATCTACTTAAGTACCTGCCTTAAACTTGTCCTGATTATTGGTATCATAAAATTGTTTGAGTCATTTCGCTTCTAATTTTCATATTTAGGTCATATAAAAAGTCTCCGCGGTTTTTTGGTACATTTTTGAATAAAAAATTTCTTTATTGAAAATCAATTTTAATCAAGTACATATTGACCATTATTATCTATGCCCTTGTGCAATTTTTTGGGTAGCTTCATAATTCCATCGGTGTAGAACTTCTGTGATTTATCGTCGAAAAACTTGGCTAAGTGATTTTCAGCGGCGCATCGGTCAGCAAATTTTTTATCATCAAGAGAGTTTTGCAGAGACCAGAAACAAATGGTAGTCAGACGGTGCAAGGTCCGGGCTATACGGTGGATGCAACAAAACTTCCCAACCAAGTTCCGTCAATTTGTTCCGAGTCATCAAAGATGTGCTATGATATTTTTCAATTGAATTATTGTAGGATATTTTGTAAATTTAAATTAATTAAAAAAAATTACAGACTGAATAAATACTGAATTTTTAAATTATCAGTGGAAAATGTTAAATATTTATAATGTTGCATAAACTTAAAATTTCAGTGTACATATGAAATATCTATAATTATCAATAGTAAAATCTTCAAGAAAACAAATAAAAATTCATCATTATGAACTACAACTGGCTTTGGGGCTTAAACTAAACCAAACTTTCTCGTCTCCCAACCAATCCGACTAATTTGGCTAAGGAGCCTGACCCGGCCCGCGTGGCACAAGCCTATATATTCTGAGCAGTATTTCACAGCAGGATATTTATTCATTTATCCCTGGAAGGGTAGAAGGCCTTAAAACCTTAATATAATCCTTCAAACTGCTTAAACATTTCAAAAAAATTTCTTAATACGCGAAAGTTGATAATTTGTTTAAGACAAGGACCTAATTGTTATCTTTTATGATGAACATTAGTAAATTCCAAAAAAACTAATAGATTTTTAATTGATCTTTGCACATTTAATGCAACAGTTCCTTTGAAAAATAAAGAAATGCAAGTCCTTGATTTTTTTTTTATATTAACAATAGAGATGTAGAGAGAGACAGGACATCCTTTGTGGACGTATTAGGGAATAATAATATTAACCACTGTGAGGGTTAAGGACAGGAAAAGATTAATTTTAATTAGACAAGAAATTATTTAATTTGATAATTCAAAAAAAAAAAATAATAATAATCCATATAATTATTATTATTATACTTCATTACGAATCAAATATTTTCATAAACATTACTAATATAAATTTTTTTAGTATTAGGTACCAGGTTCAGATGAGTTTTCCATTACGCAAATCTATCTTTATACCCATGGATAAAATATTTGGATTTCTGTTTTTGTCTTTCTGCAGATTTGTGTTCACCGAGGGGTGAACCACGATTGGAATTAGGTGTACACCGTCTCTGGAATTATTTGGAATTACTTTGAAATTCATTAGATAATCTATTGTCTTATATTTGGAAATGAAAGTGGAAGTACGTGTACACTATTTTAGGGCTCGGTTCACCCCTCAGTGTTCATTATAGAAGCAGAAACAAAAGGCCATATATTCCCCAAGTTGTGTCTATCATGAATAGAACTGTTCTTACCAGGACTACATTTATTTCTCGACGTCAAAAACCAAACCAATCAAAATATTGGGAGAGAGTCAAAAAATTGAAATTCTAGGCCTTTGAGCCAAAATTAACCAAGTTTTATATACATACTAATCTGTGAGGCCCGAAGAAGCTAGAAACTCAAAAACTAACCACCCAAAATTATGGGATAGTCAAAAAATAAAAATTCTAGGTCTTTGGTCCAAACTTAACCAAAATTTATAAACATAATCTGTGGGGCCCTAGATAACTAGAAATGCAAAAATCACCTACTCAAAATGGGGAATAAATCAATGTCAATTTTGTACTCGAGAGAGAATAAATTGTTGTTAAAAAAAGAAATAAAATATATTTTTTTAAATATACTAATTATTATTTTCTAAATATATTATTATATGTTCATTAATATTAGGGAACAAAATTTCCCATACGTTTGATATTTAATCAAAGAAATTTAATTATATATATATATATATATTAATAAAAATACAATATAATATTAAATAAATTTTTGTGGGTAAACCTTCTTTGAAATCTCTTCTTCTTTTTTGGAATTTTACCCAAGTGATCTTGAACGTGTCTCTGATAAATAAACTGTTCTATCGAAAATAGTATTATTTTTTGCCTTGCACTGAGAGATGCGAGGCTTAATCTGTGAGACAAGCAAGACTGGCAGAATCATCCAATATGAATCATCTAATTTCTAATTGATCATATCTACATTTAATGAACCAATTGTGGTTTTACCTTAGTTTAAAAGTAAATGCTAGATTTTAATAGACAAGGTCGCTCTACGTTTGGACTGCTTAATTTCATACCTTGTATTTGTATATTGTATTTAAAAAAAAATATATCATCTCACTCATTTGTATAGCGAAAAGCTTTTATCAAAAAAATTTATTTTATCTTATTTAGTACTTAGTACTTTTTTAATTTACATTCCCATGTTATATGATTTGTCGCGGGTTTCATACAGTTAATATACATTTAATAAAACACAATTTTTAGAAAAACATTTTTATTTATCTTAATATCTTAATATTTAAACAATTAGATTTGCCTTTCGTAGGCCATACCAACAACTTTTGCCCTTCTTTTTACATTATTTGTTGATATCTCGAAAACAGCTAAAACGATATCACTCAATATCTAAGTGGCTTTAAGTATATAAATAAGACAGCATACACATATATACCTTATAATTTCATTTAAGATTATAGCTGGGGTCCCAAAACACGTTGATTTGGTCCAGGTTGGGGAGTAAATATAATTTCCTTTCAAAATGAAATCTACTTTCAGAGAAGTCAGAAATTTCTATATTATCCGATCTCAATGAGAAGTACAAAAACTGGTCTACACATTAAAAAGATATGTTAAATTTAAGTTATTTTTATTAATATGTTATTTTAAAGATAGTTTTAGAATTTTTTTATATATTTATAAAGATTATAAGTCAAAAATAAATCAAATAAAAAATCGGGACATTTAGTGGTTATTTATTATTATGTGTTATGATTGGTGCCATATTTATTAAATTTTAAATATGAGTTCTCAGGAAATTGGTCTTCTGAAAAAATCAAAGCAAAAATTAATTCAAAAGCGACCTTTGACGACGTTGATCTCTTTATCGCGACTTTTTCCAACTATTATATTCATTGATTCACGTTGGATTCGTTAATTAACATTTTTTGTTCAATTTGTAATTATAGTTGTGAATAAAAATGATCGGAAAAATTCAGTCGGTTTTGTTTTCCAGTCTGTGATCCTTGTTATAGGCCTCAAAGCTAAACAGATTAAATTTTGCAGTAGCCGAAAACAAATTTGAACTGAGCGAAATCGCAATATTCGTTCTTGAGATATAACTTTCAAATTTTGATTACATATATATACACCAGTGGCGTGCGGTCCATGGATGCTGTGGATGCCGCGTATCCTTAAAATTTCAAATATTTAGAGTATTTTCATAAATGTAAATAAGGTCGAGTTCTAAATTTCAGGAGGATCTTTAAATTTTCAAATTATATTATCCATTATTTCAAATATTTCTATAGAAAACATTTTATTGATTTGAAAAGTAAGTATATTGGTTCTCGAAATGAAATAAAATTGTTGCATAGTTTCAAGGGGCAATTAAAATGAATGATTTTTTCGAAAAGGGTGAGGACAGATGGTTTGTAGTCCCTGCATGGTCCAGTTCAAGCATCTCAAGTCCCGACGAGTTTTAGTCGAATAAAAAGTGTACTCGCTGAGGAACTATTAAAATAGTAATACCTAATACAAAAAAGGAATAAATAAAGATGTTTCGAGAATTTTTGGACTAATATATTTCTAAGAACTCTCAAAATATATAAATTTGGAAAAAACAGAGAGTGTTATGAAGACGTCATAGCTTGCTTAAAACAATAGAATTGAGAGAAATTTAAGATTTTCTTATAGGACAGGCTGATTCATTGTGGAAGATGATCGATTTCCATCTCTTTAAGTCACAAGAATTACTCGAGGCAAGCGGCTAAAATCTGATCCCTACATAGAAGAAAAATTTAAAAATAGTATCGTAAATTGGAAAATGGCTGAAGACCGATAAAGTCAAAAAAAGTCACAAGAATTAATTTATGGCTCACACAAAGCAGTATCCGTTTGGAGCGAAGGTCCTAAAATATATTTTAAAAAAATCTAATGTTCAATTTGAAAACTAACGTAAATGATGCCATATTCGATGAAATTTACAAAAAAAGCGAAGATTAAAGCAAAATTTCAATAAATGAAGTGTACTTTTTTGGACAGCATCCTCTGGTTGAAAAGTCACCAACCGCCACTGATATACACACAGCCAAGATCTTAGTAAGAAAAATTTTTCTCAGAAGGGGGGGGGGGGGATTAGTTACTTGAAAGTTTATTTTTACCTATCATGTAAAGCTTCGATTTTTACTTTAACATTTCGAGGGGTTCTGACACCCTAAGCCCCCCCCCCTCCCCAGTTGATTACGGCCATGACACACAGCCATATTTATACACTTTTTTACAAAAATAATCTAAAAATACTTTTGGGGTGATTACAAATAACTTTTCTTTCAAGTGAAAAGGAATAAGCGTGACAGTAGTCAAGCAAAGAAAAACTCAAAAATTATCTTTGCGACTCTTCGAAAAATTTTATTTCGCCATCTTCCTTTAAGTAATGAATAGCAAAATTAAATTTGACAAAAACGTCTTAAGGATAATTTTTTGATTTTTCTTTGTTTGGAATCTGTTACGTTTTTCTCTTTCACATAAATAATCTATATAGAACAGCCACTTTAAATAATTCTAATTAACTTTCCCTTTCTTTTAAAGAAGGTTGGAAGTTAAGAAAAACTACTTAGTGAAATCAATAGTCTTAGATCGTTTCGTCTTCTCATCCTAGATAACCTAGGCTATTTTAAAAATATCTTCTTTTTTATTTATTTCATAAAAATAGCTAATTTTCAACTCTATTATATACTACTTATTACAATTATTACTTGAAAAAAAAAATAATCACTATAAGATAAGGAACTTATTTAACAGGCAGTTTTAATTGAATAATCGGTTATTGTATTTATTATTTGTCAAGTAGAATTAATTGTTTTTACGTGGCCTAGTAATTTATTTAATCGTTATTGTTAGCTAGATTATTTTATTTTCATCTAAAGTGAATTAATGAGTTCGTCATTACTACACTAATAAAAGCAAAGATTTAAAAATATGCATGACTCTAGCGGTTCAATCTGAGCCATTGGCAACCTCGCAATGCGGAGGTATAATTAGCCCGGTCTGTTTTAAACAGCATCACTCTTTTTGTGAACTACCCTTTCGCTAAGAGAGAGATCAGGTGAATTGAAAGAATATTTTCACGTGAATGATATATAAAAAATCACTATTAACATCATATTTATAAGAATATATCAAAAAGTGTGTCCTCTACTTTTAAATACATATACATATATACACATAAGAAATAAGTACAAATCCTAAATAAAACAATCAGTAGATACAACGTTTATTTGAACAAAAATTGTTTCGGGAGAATTTTTCTATTTGTTCATCAAAAAACTTTGTCATTAAAATTTTGATAATACCTTGCAGGAAGAGATTACCTTTAAATTATAATAATGATTTTTAGAAATAATTCCTTTTGACAAATTTTCGAAAAAAAAGTCAGAATTCGGAATTTTTTTTTAATACATAGATTTTAGTACCTAATATAAATGATCGGAATAGAAATAATATAAAATAAAATATTTATATTATTTTATCGTCGATTTTGATCTATATGAATTATAAGGTAAATGATTTCAGAGGGTCGACCCTCTTGGTCCATAATTAATTATCTTCATTCATATATCAACCAGTATCCAATTACGACTTAAAGCTCAAAAGGTAATTCATATATAATATAATTTTAAAAAACACTGAAGATGAAGGCAAAGCCTTCGATACTATATTCTCAAATAAATGAAATTATATTATACGCTCAACAGAAAAAACACTGGACACTCCATAATTTTAAAATAAAACGAATTAATCTAATTTTTTTAAGAATATTTTGGTTTAAAATTGTTAAAACATTTCGAAAGCTTGTTTTTTCTAATAACAAAAATAATTTTTGTCGAAAATATTTATACTTTCATGAATTTTTACAAATTTGTAAATCAAAGGATTAAATAGGTGTATATTTCGGGAAGACTTTGAAAGCGGAGGACTTAAGAGCCAAATCAAAATTTACAGGATAATGTATTTATAACATATAGAAGTCAAAATATTAATTAAACTTTCTGTTTTAAAATTATTGAATGTCTGTTAATGATTACACACTTTGATTTAATCTTATAAATTCAACAGCTTTGTTACTCTCGGCAAAAAGCATCTAATTAACACAATATTTACAGTCTTGGACAGTTTCTATACAAGCAATGGAAGGGATAAATATAATGCATCGTCTTCAATTAACATTAAATAAATGAATCTCTGAGGCATGGAATATTGCAAGGTTACATCATACACACACTTCACTTTAAGAGAAATAAATTCTTTTCAGAACACTCATCTTTAAGCGAAGGCCGTTTCTTGAAAAAAATAAACGGTAATAATTTAAAAACGATTATTGATAAAAATGTTCATGTTCCATCCTTCCTATTGTCTTCCTCTTCCGTAGAATCCCACAGAGCCTTCGTGGTTCCCATTAGGGCCGCAATTATCATGCGGAGTTCTTCCCGAATTTCGATCCCTTGGATCATTATTTGAGCTCCGATTAGGATATTCGTTCTCTCTTCTTGGGTAATCCAGATCCCTGTTTGAATAATCTGGAGGATCTCTTCGTGGATAGTTGCGATCTTGAAGAGTACTTTCTCCTCGATCTCGATTTCCATAGCTTTGATCGCCGGGCCTTCGCTTATGATCCCACATACTATTTATAGCCGGATCATTTGTAACCAAAAAGTTAGAATCTCTATTTCGAGAACCAGAATCTGTGGTCCGATCATTATCTTGGTTACCGGGGTAAGAAGGGTAGCTTGTGGTTCGTCTTGGGTAATCAGAATCTCTGTCCCTATTCCTATCAAGGAAATTATTATTTGGATTGAAACGTGCATACGGATCGCTTCCATAATCAGGCCTGGGCGTATTTCTATCAGGATAAGGGGCTTTGTTGGGATAATCTGACGAGGTTCCCCGGTAGCCGTAATCTCTATTTGGATTCCAATTGGATCCTCCTCTATCTCCACCATAGAATCCAACTCCTCGATGTCCTTCTCGATCGCCTCCGCCCCCACCGATGCCTGTATCTCCATATCTATTATGGTCATGGAAAGGGAGAAAATCGTGACCCCGACGTAGACATTCAATAACTGAAAAAATGCAAAATCATTGTCTGGTCATTATAACAATTATAAAATCAAATCAATGAATTCCTTTGCTTAATCTGAGACGTTATAGATAATTTTGTTCATGATAGAGTAGCATTCAAAAGTAAAAGGGGGCCCATTGGTGTCGCAACAAAGTCTGTCTGTCTATCTTTCTGTTAGATCAATGTAGCTTGTAAACTAAATAAGTTACATACATGGAATTTACTCGTTATAGCTGACGTTCTAGCTGTGTATTTTCCATAAAATCAAAAAATGTATTAAAATTTTAATCAAACGAATATTTTGAGGATGGTTATTAACATTTATTATCGAATCTATAAGAGACGACAGCTTTTCTGCCAATCAAATTAAATTGTGTATAACATCTCCAGGATAAGCAAAGAACAACTATCTTGATTTTATTTTATAAAATCAAATCAGCTACCCTCGGCAAAAGCAATTCTCTAGTTTATAACAATTAAACCATTCAAGGTGAATACTTTCAGATAGCTATGTAGATTTGAGAATTTATTAAAGAATAAAATTAAAAAGATAAAAAAGAAATGATTTAAAGGAAGATGAATTAATTATTAATAATTACACAGTATTTAATCAAGGTTATTATTAGTAATTATAAGTTTTTATTTTATTTTATCTTTAAAAATGAATTTCATGAATAGTTTTCAAGTCCATTAAAATTTATCAATATATTCAATTTCCGGGGGGATTCACATTCTGTGGTGCTTCTATAATTATATACTTTATTTAATTTAATTTGTCTGTCTGGGTAGAAACTCGTTATCGAATTATGACCTACTTCTAGATATAATTTTCTTAAAGTTTTATACACATACCCACATTTTTAAAAATACATTTTTCTTCAGTGTCCAAAAAATTCATATTCAAATGACTATATAAGGTGGAAATTTTGTTTAGATCACACATAATTAATTATAATTATTTGTTTAACAGAAACAACAAATAATACAACTACTACTAACCATGACGTTTCGATTGACTTATGATGGGATGGGGCGATCAATCTCAAGTATGAGCACCTATTCCGATTTTGGGATAACTCATTGGGTCTAGCTATATATAGGATGTGAGTTCAGTTTAGAAAAAACTTAGGTCACTAACGAGCGATACCTAAGTGGGATTGAGCATTGCATGTTTTGAAATAATAAAGTGAAAATAGCGACCGATGATTGATTTGAATATTTGAGACTTGTGGTCCTTTCTTATCCACTCTTTATAAATATATTTCTGCTTGTTTCTCCAATATAAACCCTCCTGCATTCACATATAATTTTATTGGAGAAGCAAGCAGAAATGTAATTATAAGAATGAGTGAATACGAAAGAACCACAAGACTCAAACATCAAAATCAGTCAGCAGTCGATGAGCATATTTTGAAGATGGTACACAAAATTTATCTGGATGAAGGCTAAACATTACACATTGAGGACAATTACTGGAAAATAAAATAAAAATAAAAAATAGAAATTAAAAAACACCCTAACAATATAAGCAGAGATGAGGGTTACTAGAGTAAAACACCAGTGAATGGGAATAATTAAAAAAAAAAATTACTATTCTTCTGTTATTCAAATGAAAAAACTTTTAATTCTTGAGCGACATCTTTATATTAAAATTAAGAGCTCATCTTGGATGAAATTTTTTTTCGATACTACAAAATTCTTGAGTATAAATTGAAAAAAATGTTACTCCAAAAAAAAAAAAAAAAAAAACCACCTCAGTAGAATGTCATTATTTCAAATATGACCTACACTAAATCAGCCCTTTCTTTATCAGATTAATAAATTTACTTACTTCTTTTTTCAAACTCGAAATAAATCTCAGAAGGAATAACTGGCCGAGATGTAGGGTAGCGACTCTCCGTACAGAAATGAGGTCTTCTAAAGCAAATAATAACAAAAATGAATTAAAATAAGAAATTTTGTTTATTTATTTATTTTGTTTTCTTTTGAAATTGGCAGAATAACATACAGATGCGGAGGTGGAGTCTCACATCGAACTCGATATGCATCTTCTCGGTTTAATATCGTCGCTGATCCCATCGAATGCGAACTCACAGGTTCTATAGAAAAAAATACAAATAAAATATATTATTTACTAATTTAAAAAGATGCAGGCTGTAATTAAAATAGAAATATTTACTAACTGATATTACTTAATTTAATTCATAAACAAGTGATTCCACAACAAGCGACGAACCTTCATTACATGGATGTTTTACTTTATTAACCTAACTGCTTTATATGTTAAAAATATTTTTTTTTTTTTTTAATAATTTATTCAAAACTTTTAAACTCAAGATTTAATTAGAATATTTTCTTGGAGACGAGCTGATACATTTTAATAGAGATTTAATGGAAAGGCAACACACAAATAGTTCAAAAAACAAATTCTGATTATAATAATTCATTGAAATATAATTTTCAATTTTTCAAGAACCCCCGTTTTGTAAGATCTTGCCTACTTCTTCATGATTTAAAAGAGACAGTGAATCAAGCTTTTAACACCTTCCTTCTTGCTGCTTAACAAATAAGCAGTGTTAAAGAATAAAAGAAAACAGAGATAGTTACAAACTTTTTAATTGATTTTTTTAAATCCAGAAGAATGAGAGAAGACCCTCCGGAACGGTGGATTTTAAAATATTGAAAATCACTTTCCAATGAATTATTATATTCAGAATTTGTTTTTTACAATATTTAAAAATCTGAAAAAATTTTATTTTAAATACTTTCGCCACTTTACCACATAGTAGACAAAACATAATAATCTTACTAATTAATAATAATTAATTTAATCGTGTAACCGAGCAAATGGCCACTGCTCGATGCCCCTAAAACCTTAGTAAATTGGATATTGAATTGTATCTAAGTTTCTGAGATTGGCTCGTGATCCCGGCTTCTTTTCCTTCTGCTCTGTTCTTTTCACGATAGAGGGGCCAGCCCATACTGGCCTTTAGGGGATCCACCTTCTGGTGTAT
Source organism: Forficula auricularia (assembly GCA_024734495.1). Taxonomy (NCBI): domain Eukaryota; kingdom Metazoa; phylum Arthropoda; class Insecta; order Dermaptera; family Forficulidae; genus Forficula; species Forficula auricularia. The sequence continues at coordinate 23,977,565 of JALMQS010000153.1, read as the reverse complement.
CTTATTCTCCCATCAATATCATTAAAAAAAAAAAAATGTACCTTTTTTTCAGATTCAGGGGACTTTGAAACGTAAAGACGTGAATAAATCTTGGCTTGAAATTGAATATTGTAGTTTAAGATCTAGTAAATCGTTGTATACCTATATCATATTATTCAAAGGGTTCAACCGGACTAGAATAAGGTAACCAGTGAATTCTCATATTTGAATTATTTGAGAAAGCAACATCCATGCTATTTCCTTGAGAGCTATATGTTTTTCTTTACAATAAATTGTATTTGTGCTTAGCCAGTTTTCATCAATAATTTCAAATTTGTGGTCAGATTTATTATACTCAATTTCCAAAATATTACTTTTCCTCAGATCTGAAATTTTTTATTAAGTAATCATGAACCCACCTACTATTTCGCAGATAAATATGATTTATTTATGGAATATGAAGAGATACATTTTCAGATTTTTCAGCACATTTCAGCCCAAATACAGCTTTAAAATTTTCATATTCAAATAATTTATTCATAATTCACTTTAGAGATGACGGCAATCTAATCCACATAATTAGCAGATTTTTTATTGAACAAATCGTGCTTAAAAATGTCTGAAACGTTTTGAAATTCGATTTTTAAGAATTCTTTATCCTGTCTATCTGTATTCTTATACTCCCCCGATAGTTCCAGAAAGTAAGATCTAAGAAATTGCATTCTGGTTCTAAAATGTTTTTTTTTTTTTTTACATTCTAGTTAAAAAGTGCAGAAGTTCAGGACAAAATGAATCTATATTTGTAAATCTCTTGAGCAATTATAGCTAATGAGTGAAAATGTATTATTCGATTTTTTATTAATTAGTTGCACCTTTGTACCAAGTTTATGATTTCTACCTCAAATCGTTCGCTGAGCAAAACATGTCTAAAATAGTGAAATTTGTATAGAGTGTACCGAGTCTTAAAAACTGTTTCACTTTTTACTAAAATTCCTTTTTTAATTTCTAGAAATTATAAAATAATATTTCGAAAAAAAAATATTCTCATCCCAAGAACAACAAAAAGGTCCGTTCCGTCATTTAGACCAGAACACTTTCCTCTTACGCAATTAGTTCGATTGGTGTCATTTCGTTTATTATTTTCGTTTAAGAGCTTGAAATACATTTTTATTCTTCTATACGAATTTGCAATCGAACTGTTTTACTACTCTGTGTCAATTGTCTCTCAGGCGGTTTCTTAATGAATGAACCAGGACATCTTTCAAGAGGGAAAGTTTTACTTTAGTCCATGCAGAAAAACGAATCGAAGATAATATGCAACAGGCGGCTGGCCTTATTAGGCCATTCGATCCGCGGTTTTGGTAATTTGAGACAGGAAGAGACGTATGCCAAAAATTAGTTTACTAAAACTCACATTCCAGTTAGTAACATTTAATGGTTTTTGAAAATAAATAAATAAATAATTATTAAAACCCAAAAATTTTAGAAAATATGTGATTTTTGTTTTTAAACTATATACACGATGATGTGATAAGAAATTATTTTGTTAGGCACCGAAGGTAGGTATCAGTGGCGGGGGGTGACTTTTCAACCAGGAGATGCTGTCTAAAAAATAAACCATAATTTTTTAAATTTTATTTTATTCATCGCTCCTTTTTGCAAAATTTATCGATAAACGCATCATAGAATTTTTCGTTATTTTTTTCAAATTTAACATTAGATTTTTTCATTTCAATTGATATTTAAACAGAGCGATTAATATAATATATTCACTTCAGCTTCTTCTGGTGATATTTCAATTCTTTTCATAGTTGACAACTAAATGATCCGCTCTTAGAAGTCATAATGCAAATTAAATATATTAAACACGCATAATAATAAATATATGCTCATTGTGCTTTAAAATGTCTAAAACGCGTAGAAAAATATTTTTAAAGTATGATTTTTTTTTCTCTTTGTGTGTCTGAATTCCGATACCCACGATAACCCAAGAACAGGAAATCAAAAAATTCGTTTGTATCAATACATAGTAAGTACTGATTAGATTTTAGAATATCTGGTTCAAAAGGCAGAAAATATTTTTTGAATTATTCTATTGAGATTTTAAGAGGAAGTTATATATAGTATAGGCATAAACGAACAATTTATATTTAAGTTTATTAATTCTTTCATTAGAATCTGATCGATGAAAATAACTATAAAGAACGCGAATAGAATGATCTCTCTTTCTTTAGAACTAAGGTGTATTGCATGTGCCCGATGCCAATAAATAATATAAAAAAAAAAAAGGTGTATTGCAAGGAGGCAAAATATACGTTCAAACCTGTTTCAGACTATTAGAGAATAATTTCTTAATTTCTATTATTCTAGGAATGTCCTTTTGCACTCGGACCAAAACGATACTCGTTATAGAGAGAGAAAATATTCAATTGGACTTCATTAAAGCAAATACTTTTTCCGAAACATCTTTGAATTCATCTTTCACGATTAATTTTTTTAATAAAATTTATAGATTTTAAATGAAAGTCATGGGTCGAGTTCATATAAATTAATTCACTTTTTATTCTCATAAAATCCAAGTATTTTCCACAAGATAGCTAAAGTGATTAAAATAGGAAATCTGGAATAAATTTGCTAACTTTAAAAAGCTCCGTAAATTTTAAATTTTATATATCTTTAAATGAATTAGTTTTATAGTATTTATTGAAAGATTTTTTAAAATTAATTTGATAATATTTAAATTTTATGCTTAAATCTCTACAAAAATATTCCTATAAAATATTAAATCTAGCATTGTTTTCATAGTGTTTCTATTGAAATCGTAGCCTCATAAACACGTTTTTTAGGGTTCCCTTCATAGCTCCTGCGGCTTCTCACCGTCTTAAGGCCCAAATCCGTCCTGTCTCGAATACAGCTCGCCTTTAGGCATTCTCTTATCACTCTTGATAGCATTCAGAAACGATCTATCTATCTATCAGAATAATTGACGATCCGACTTTTACCGCCTTCCGACTCGACTAGATGGCCCATCGAAGAAGCTTTTCCAGGCTTTCCCTATTTTATAGATACTATCTCGGCATGTTCTCTGATGAGTTGAAATCAGTAATTCACCCAAACCTTGCTTTGCGCTTAGCGCGCCAATAGGTTTGTCACCATGACCTCAAGAAACTGGAACTCTAACTCGACCCCCGTCTTTCCCTACATTTATAACTTCAAACCTTCAACGCCCGGGTGCAGAAACATCTAAGCCCCCACCCTTTCTTTTGATCAATTTCTCCTTCTCTTCTTAATGCAAGGGTCTTTTAAGATTCATTTTGGGGCTGCATCGGGGTTCACTTTCGTGGATTCATTCTCATTAAAAAAAGAAAAAAAAAGTAAAACGGGACCTGATTAGTTAGTGACCCTACAATGTCTGATTGTATGTAGGTATGCTAGAGAATTTTGACACGTAAGCCAAATAAGATACACATATATGTATTAATACAAGTCATATATATTTTCCAAATTAAAAATTTTAATCCAAAAATATTTTGAGGAGGGGTCGAATTTTTTGAGAGGTAAAAAAAAATTTTTAAATTTCCATGCAAAATTCTCCTTTATAAAAATTTGGCTTGATTTGTTAACATATAATTCGCTTTACATAAATAAATTACGGTTTGAGAGAGACCTATATCTATGTGGCCATTTTTAGATGATTTTTTAACGCTTAAAAACTGATGACGTTAAAATTATGGAAAAATTACACGAATTCACTTTTTCTCTACTTATTAACGACAAGAATGAATTCGATATCTCAAATATTTTACATCATATAAGGTACGGAAACCGTGATTTGCAATCCAACTGGAAAATTTCCTGAATTTTTTTCATCTTTAATATATTATTTTATTTATTTCACTCCCCTTCAAAAATGACTGAGTAGTGATTGTAGAATTTAAGTTTTGCATAATGGTCAGCTCCAGTCATTTTATCTGATAAGAGCACAGCCGTTACGCATCATATACAGGGTCAATTCTATTGGAATGCAGATGCAGACAAAGGGACAGGGATCGGGATGGCTGTAAAAATGCCAAAAGTACATAAGCCTGAGGGAGACACCGACTTTTCAGAACAAACCGTACCGGATATTTCTTAACTTTGATGATTCTTTGAAAATCAGTGCTAAGAACATGCAAGTCCTTTGACAAGTTAAGCATTTATTAAGCTAATTTTTGGCTTCATTCTTTTCAAAATTACCCGGAAATTTCTTGCTAACTTATTGCATGGCACTCCACATCGCCCACTGTTAATATCGCTGCCCACCGGTTCGAAATCGATTCCTCGGTCAGATTATGCCGTCGTGGGAACAAGTAAACAAAAGAGCTTGTGAAACAATTGAAAGATGAATAATTATTCTATAAAGAAATTGTTTAGTTATGTTTTGATTTATTCATTTGAGCCTCAATTAAGATTCTTCTCATATCGGAAACGCTACCGAATTATGACATAAGAAAAAAAGATGACGTCAGGAATCAAATGTTTACATCGTCGGAAATCAATAATTTGCATTTTTACCTTTTAGTGATTAAAAAATAAAAATGGGGGGGTCGGTAGGCTAGGCGGTAGCGTGACAGCGAGCTAACCAGGGGACCCGGGTTCGAATCCGACTCGAGGCAGCCAGCTAAAATCTGACCCCCGGGGGTAGAGACAAATTTTAAAAATATAGCTAGTATCGTAATTGGGCTTATGGCTAGAAAGGCCGAAAAGCCAAAAAAAAAAAAAAAAAAAAAAAAAAAAAAATATATATAAATTTTGTTATATAATACTAAGATACATTTATGATATTATATTATCTAGTAATTATTATATACCTACTATAATAAAATAACATGAATCAAACTTTCGAATAATATAGATTATCTTGAGTAGACCTTCAAAGGATGTCAAAAAGCTGACAAATTTGCAACAAACAACTGATTGATTTGAGTATAGATACGATACCCTATAAAATTAATATTATGTAAAATCAAAATATTCCATCAATATATTACAAAAGATATGTAAAATTCCAAGGGGTTACTAGCTGACTTCTATAAACATATCTTTTTAACTTCAAATCGGGATTAACCAATATGAAAATTAAAATAAACATAATGACTACCAATTATTATTAATGCCAAATGAAAGTGATTAATCCGATTTTGAAAAGATTATTATCATTTTAAAATCGATTAATCCCAATGTAAAGTCGAAAAGGCATATTAGCAATCAAATAGTTTCAAATTTTCCTCACCGCAAAAATATGTAGGTAGTATTTTTGAAAATTAAAGTTTAAAAATATACCTCAGCTCCTAGTCATTGGTATTTTTTTAGTCTATAATAAGAAGACCAGAAACCTTTACAGGCCCTCCTCATCGGTACAAAAACAAATATATTCTTATGGGGATAAAAATTGTTGTTCGCCACTAAAATTAAAAGTAATGGTATATCACTCGCATTCATAATAAGTATTAATTAAAACAGATATAGCAGGGAATTGGAGTATAAATAAAAAATGGAGTTTTTATTAATGGGCCCGACGTTTAGTCGATTTATTTCGACTTCCTCAGTGGCCCATTTTATCGCTCTTTGTCAAAAGACAATTCCACTATGCAACGAAAGTGATAAAATGGGCTACTGAAGAAGTCGAAATAAATCGACTAAACGTCTGCCCCATTAATAAAAACTCTGTTTTTTATTTATTGTCCAATTCCCTGCTATTCCTGTTTTAATTATTAAAAGTAATATTTCACTTATCTTTTGTTTTCATTGATTTTTAAGACAATACATAAGTGTGGAGTAAAAAATAATTTCTTCCGAAAATTTGACTCGAGAGAAAAAAGTTTGAGAAACTGCTTTAGATTCTAAAAATAAGAGCCCCTTATTAAAAATTATTTATTGGTTCAATTTAAGGCGAAATTTTTTATAGGTTATGTTTTCACATTTAATTATTAGGTATTATTAATTTTTATTTATTTATTTTTTTACGCAAGAAAATATTGTACTCCCTCTGTCCGAAAATAAGAGTCCTATTTGATTTTTTTTTTATTAGGAATAGATAAACGGATCAAGTCTTCTTTGATAAACATATTGTGTTTTTTTTTTTTTTTTAAGTCCTTCAATCCCTAACATTGATCCTTTGTCTCGAATAACATTGTTAAATTCTCTTATTTTCGAACAAATTTTTGTGTGAAATGGAACTCTAATATTTTGACATAGAGAGTATTTATTATGAATTAAACTGGAGTTTTTCAAGATTTTTATTTGAAATTTACCTGGGTGCAGAGAAGATGTGTAAGTGATCGCTTTGGAGAACGATACTAAATTGAAGAGCAGCATTAATATCATTGCCTAAAAAAAATCAGTAAAAAAAATCAAAAAGAGTATTATCCTAAGTAAGCATTCGATCACTGCTAATAAAAGCAGTTCTTTGAGATAGTTTATAATAAAAATCGCAATACAGTTTCACTTACTATTTAATGTTGTGTGTAAAGTAATAAAATGATAAAGAGAACAATAAACTTTCAAGTGAAAACAAATACAGAGTTTACTTAGTTCATATTAATAGTACAGTAAGAAAAGAAATGTTATATTTACACTGCTTTTGATTTCAAACGATCCACCATAAATATCTTAGTATTAAAATAAAACAGTTAAATTAGTCGAGACACGTTAGTTTTTGATTTGGGAGGGGCATTATGTTCTGATTAATTAACCCTGTCATCCCTTCATCTTTGAAAATGAAGATCAATGCAAATCATATTAATTTTGAATGATTGATAAAATAATTGTAACTCAACTGACCCATAGTGTAATGTGATTTTCGAAAGACATTTTAGGGTTCCGTATTAATAATGGAAAAAAGCAGAGTCCTGGTCTCACTCTGTCACCTAATGTAAGTTCTAAATTATTAAGAGTAAAAAAATTAATTGAAATTTGACATTGGTTATAGTTTGATAATAGCTAAAATGCTCAAATAATTAAATTAGAAAAAAAATTGTGCTATCTCCGCATTCGCATACTTAAAACTGCTCAAGAATAAAATTTCGCACATCCAGTGGTCCAATGGTCTTTTAAAATCCTTTAAACGTGTTAATATGGAATTCGTATTTTGTCGCTATGATCTTACAAAGTTGTCTTCCAGTGTATCCCCCTCCCCCCCCACTCCCACCTTTAAGTTTATATCCAATTAATTTAAAAAACTGTTAAAAAAAATTGCCCTGCTCCTTACCAAAATTTTGAGGATCTAAAGTGTTCAGGTTGAGAATTATTGAAGAGATACGATTAATCGCGAGTCAGGGAGCGCGGTGAAGGGTTTTTGTCGGCATAATAGTGAGTGGGATATAAAGTTTAATTAATTAGATCGTTTATATATATTAAGAAGACTGTGGAAGAAAGTACTGAGTCTTGGGAAACTCGGGCATTTGCATAGAAAGATGTGGATGATGTTCCATCAACTACAACTTTAATACTGCGATTTGCGAGTAAGCTTTCGGACCAAAGTGCTGGTGTGAATTCAAAAGCCAAAGACCAAATGGGGATTTATTCAATCGAAAAAACTGATTTCATATAAAAAGTATTTGAGTTTAAGTTTTGAGAGTAGTAGGTGTTTTGAATTATTTGGAAATTATAATAGAAACAGGTAACAATGTCAAGCCCTTAGGACAGTGGTTCCTATCCTATAGGGGTATTTAATATAACTAAATAAAAAATAACTACTTGAAGGGAGTAATCAGACTAATTAATATATATTGACGGTAACGGATTCATTTTTTCTGCTTCGGGGCGAGGCGAGGATGGATATTTTTTTAACAAGGGATAAAAACACAGGGGTAATGAAACTGAAAAGGTTAGGAACCACTGCCTTAGGATGTTTATATAAATAGTCAAAAAATTAATAAACAGTTTAAGGTTTTTGGGCGTAAATCCCTATTGATGTAGGTATTTAAATAAATATGTTCCTAAATACTTTCATCAAACTTCTATTCTGAATGTCCCAGGACACTTCTAACATGATTATGACAATAAGAAACAAATAAAGAGGAATTATATGAAACGTCGATATTTCGATACCGTAAATAATTTTCGGATTAATCTATTTTAAATCGTTATATCATAAATGGGGAATTTTATTAAGATGAGCTTGTATGATATAATAATTCTAATGGTTACATGTAAATAAGTGCAAAAAGTAGGGTAGTTCAGGAGGTTTAAGCCCTCCTCCGCCTATATCAGCCTAAATTAATTCAATTTACACAACAGGCAATTTTTAAAAATCAAAAATATATTTAAAATTTTACATTTAAATTAAAATTAAAAAAATAAAAATTTGATTTTTTCAGTAAAATTTTACCAAATAAAAACCTAGCAAAATAGTTTAAAATGTTTTTCTCAAAAGTTCTCCAATTAATTTCATATAAAAGAGGCCTCATGGTTTTATATTTTCCTGCATAAATATAAACATAAGCAATTCTTTTAAAAATTAAACACCCAAGTGATGGGTTGAGAAAATGTGCGTGCTTTTCATGGAAGGGAGTTAAAGCTCAATCTAGCACTTATCCTTATTAACACATAGTAAGCAAATAAGCACAAAACCACATTTTTACCAAATGAACAAGATCAGGGCTCAGAAGTAAAATAATAAATGTATTTATGTAAAATGATAAAAACACACTATTTAAACAACCCAAAGGGAAATAAGAAAATTAATTTACATTGACTCGACGATTGAACCGGAGGTATTTACAAAAAGCGGTAAGATCTTTAAATTTTGAAATCATCTGAGAAAGTTTAGATAAATATTGAAGCCATTTAAGTAAAAAAAAAAAATATAATCAAATGCTGAATAATTTAATTGATTAGAAAAATAATTTCAAATATACAAAAGAGAGGAAATGTATTTAGTTTTCTTATATTTTAAAGATATAAATTATACAACTTTAAATATATATAATTAAAAAAAAAAAAAAAAAAAAAAAAAAAAAAAAAAAAAAACATGACATAATCCAGTGGGAAAATTAACTTCTATTAAATGAATTACATATTTTTTTCATATTTTCAATAATTTAATATGTTTGTTTCTTCCTGAAAAAGTCATCAAAAAAAGAGATGTACCATACCTTGTGAAAAGAGACACAATAATATTTTTAAGTTCATAAATTATTAACGTAAATGAGAAAAACTTGAAGTGAACACGGAAGTAATTGAGCAAATTGTATAGTGACACTTTTTGGTTTCCTAGTCCTCACCGAGACAACACAGCACTGCACGCGATGCAGACACTTGAAGATTCTTATAAGCCTTCGTGGAGGCGAAGGGGCGAAGGCCACCCCAGGCCCCCTTGCTGCAATTGCCTCACCTCTGGCCTATTGTCCCGGGGACTTTAATGAGCAGAGAGGTTAGCCTAACTTATGACACGGGACCACTCATGACCACCGGAAGATACGATAAGCATCCAACCACAAGCCACACGATTCACTAAACGTTATTAACTTAAACTTTCATCTAATATTGCTTAATAGTCATCATAAAGAGATTTGCATTTAAGACGAGAAAATATACATTCTCGATATCAATGCTAGGAGACACTCTCTGTTCTAATGATTAAAATTGTCTTATTTTTTTTCTTATTAAATATATATTATGAATAATTATTATTTAAATGAATTGTTCATCATAATTAGAGACCGGATTTTTATGCAGTAAAAATTGCCAAAATATGTCATATAATAATCAGTTAAAAAGGCTGAAATATGCAAGTAATATGCAGAATACGTTAAACTATGCAAATATATGCAGTAAAAATTGGGAAAATAAATTTTTTAAGCACTAAAAAATTAAAATTGAAGATAAATAGACTATACTAGTATATTTGAAGGAGTGCTATGAAAGAAATAAAATGATAAAGTAAGCTATAGACACCAAGTGTCAAATATGTACTATTATTGAATAAAAATTTCACAAAATTCTCATTATATTAAAAAATCTTTAAACTCAAAGGAAAATAGGTGCTCATGAATAAAATCAACATAATAAATATAATAATGTTGTGATCGAAAAAATACGGCGGGGAGAGGGGTAGTTTTAGACACGATTGTATTGTATTGCTTTTAGTTTTTTTATATTAACAAGCTTTTCTTATTGACGTACAAATAATAAACTAATAAAATAATTCAAATATTTGTCCGGGTATAATCTGATCACTACACTAATTTACACACACTTTCCCACACAGACACGAACACTCACTGGCTAAAATGGGCTGTAGTTCCCGAAGGCCATTTAAAAATAAATAATAATAATAAAGAAATAATTAACAAAGGATCTCAAAAATAATTAAAATTTTATTGTAATTGTGAATAATTTATGTTTACAAGTATTTTTCTTTAGATCTTCAGATTATTATGTCTACTGTCACTTAAAATTGATTTATACAATGAAAAGGAGCTCTCCACATCCTCAGATGTAATGGGGGAAAATTTAAAGAAACTTTATATATATATATTTCATTTTTTTTCATTCTTTCTCCGAAAATTTACTTTTAAAAATCTGTATTTGGCGCGAAATAAGCAATATTTTACAAAAAAAATTCTTCAAATATGCAATTTTATGCAATATTACTCAAATATGCAAAAATTATGCAGTATAAAATTTAACCCACAGTATCCTAGATACATGATTCGGATAGATAATTAATCCCCTGGGTCGTTTGTGGCGGCAAACAAAATATGAAATTTCATAGTAATCCGGTCTCTAATCATAATCTATCATCTTCTTTAGATAGAAGGTTTCTAGAAAGTCATTAAAGATTTAATAACTTCATATAAGTCAAAATAAACTGCAACGGATCGCTGCTAAACTTTATCCAAATTCATTTGAAATATTAATATGTTTATTCCTTTATATAAATCAGATATCACTTGCAATTTGCAGTTCATGTTGACTTTAATTCAAAAATAATGATCGATTCTCATTTAACAGTCGAGGAATAACAATTCTACATTGGATTTTTGACATTTCGGTTATTATTGGTAATCATTGCTTAAGACATGGAGGAATCGACTTAAAATCAAAAATAGCGAATGATTCTCATATAATACTTGAGGAATAATAATTCTACCTTGGATTTTTGACCCTTCGATTATTATTGGTAACCATTGCTGAAGACATGGAGGAATCGGCTTAAAATCAAAAATAACGATCGATTCTTATCTAATACTAGAGGAATAACCTTATTGCATTTCATTTTTGATGTTTTGACTATTAATGGCAACCTCTACTGAAAACGTGGAAGAATCGACTTAAAATCAAAAAGACTTCTTTTATGGCAAACAACTCAAGCTTTTTGGCAAAACCGGCACGTGCTAAAATTCAATCTCATTGAATACTTCAATTTGTGACCTTAATTGAGTCCATGGGTTCCGTAGTCTTTACCTGAGGACCCTTTGAAGTCGCGCTTGCCGCGAGAGCGATTCCAATACTTTCTCCCATGCTTCGCATTGGATAAAGTAAAAAAGTACCTATTACTATAGAGTAAAGTACTTTAAAATATGATTTTACTAAAAACTTTATTTAACCTTTTTGTGGTGCCCAAGGTACTTAATTAGGATATTAAATTTCATCAAAATTGGTTAAGTCATTTTCAAGATATTTGAAAAAAACTAAAAAAGTACTGAAATAAAGTACTAATGTTTGTGGACCGATATGTACCAAAAACTAATCAGCGCTTCATTTTGTTAAAATACTGGTAGGTTTTCAATTTCAATTCAATCGGTGCAACGGTGTGGAAAAATTCGTGGACGAAAAAAACGATAACACACACACACACACACACATACATACATACATACATACATCCCCACGCACTTCCAAAAAAATGGCACTTTTTGGCCTCTCGGCGAGATCCCAGGTAATTTTTGGCAAAACCGTCACGTGCTAAAATTCAATCTCATTGAATACTTCAATTTGTGACCTTAATTGAGTCCATGGGTTCCGTAGTCTTTACCTGAGGACCCTTTGAAGTCGCGCTTGCCGCGAGAGCGATTCCAATACTTTCTCCCATGCTTCGCATTGGATAAAGTAAAAATACTGAATTTGATGTATGTTTGAATTCAGAAAAAGAATATATTTTTAATGGTAACCTCGCAAGATGGATGCAGCACATTCAGACTGTTCAGCCATAAACTCACATTTTTAAACACGAATAAGCAGGGGTTTAGACTTCAATTAAAATTTATGTGGTAGTTCAATTCAACATATTGAGTAGGATATTTGTATAAAAAATATTTAAGTTCTAAGGATGGCGAACTGACTAGTATTTAATAGTGCCTTGAGCACCGAGCGATGCTCGGTAACTTTTTTCCTCTAAATAGCTTAAGTTTCAAATTTCAAGATTCTGCGACTTACCGAAGACGAGATTTGAATGATTAAAATATTTATTTTGCGACATGATTAATTTACACCCCCTTCCTTTATTTCAATAGGATTAAAATTTTACAGGACTAATAACTCATATGACTTGATAAGTTCACCAATTTTTAGCGAAATCGTTAGAGCCGTTTTCGATAAACCGATTCTATATACCTATATACAAGAATTGCTCGTTTAATATAATAAGATAAGATAAGATTAAAGAAATTAAATATTAAAATTTTTCCGTTGGTTGATGGAGTTATATCAGCCAGAATGCACCGTGTACAATAAAACTCCGAGAATATTTTGTATTTTGTACCCAGTGCATCCCATTTTGGCTGATATAACTCCATCATCCCACTCCAATATCATCACAGCCACGATCTCCAAAAATTTTTTTAAATTTTTATCAGAGATTATTGCATCTCTAGTAAATGCGATTTTTTTAATGCGATAGAATATAAGAAGTAGATCGCTCTACCTAAGAAATCAGCGGCTTTATTTTATAAAACCTCATAGTAATAGTAATAAAAAAAAAGTAGAATAAGACGTCTGGTTTGCTTAATTATTATTCCAGACAAAGATTTATCTTTATCAAAATAAAAAGATAGAAAGATCTTTAGACACAAAGACGTCTGTCTAACTTGTCAACTGCAGTGCTACGTCAAATGTATTTTTATCTAAATATAAATATTTATGAACATTATAAGCATATATGATCTAAAATATAATCTTTTTTTTAAATAATATAGACCCAAGAATTCAATTTAATTTAAGATGTATATTTTTAATTACTTTTATCTAAATAGAATACTTTACTAGAAATTTAAGAAATGAAGTGAAATCTTTTTCAAGACTCAGTTTGTTTGCAGGTGATGTTTTGTTCCTCTTTGTTACTTTATGAATTGGATCGAAGAAAAATATTTAAATTTAATTTAATTTATTGTATTGTGAGAGAAATGAGATTTTTGTAGGCTTTATGTAATAGCTAGCCTTAATATTTAGGACCTATTTTTATTGGCGTAGTTAGGGAGTTTTCCTAAAGGGGGGGGGGGGCAGCCGGCCAGCTGATTAGCCACCACAAAGTTTCAATTTCGGTAATCAGATTAGAGATCAACTAATTTTTTAGTAGAATTGGCAAATTTTGAAAGTAACGAAATAATTTAATGAGAAATAATAAATAAATAATGCCTCGTAATAATTGAGTTTCGATTTTTCTAAGGGGGGCAATGAGTATTGTAGGGGGCTCTGCCACCTCCCCCCCTCCCCCTCTAACTACGCCCATGATCATTTTATAAATTTGTGTACGTCAAAGGGTTAGGCTTTAATGGTGAAATTTACTTGGAAATTCAGATAATTACTGGTCTAGCGCCCTAGTTATTCGATAAATAAAAAAAAACTCTCATGAAGAAAAATTTAGATTTTGTAATATCCTAAAAGAAATCTCATCTTATTTAATTAGGTCCGATCAAAATTTTTGTAGCTAGAGAGAATTTTAATTTCAATTTTTTCTGAGAAAATTAAACATTGTATTTTACAAAAATAAATGCCCTTTTAGATAAAGAATTGTCCTTAGTATTAAGGTAAAAAATTTTACTGAAACCCAAATCCAAATTTGAAATTTTATGAATCGAAAAATTATTTCGCTAATTCATTGAGCTTGAATTTTCATATTGAAACATATTTACATTTACATTACTCGTAAACTCGATTTTAGACATTTCACTCATTTAAACTTTCTGTTGGAAATTAAATGTACTTTACTAAAGGTCCTTATATAAATTTGTGTACATCAAAAGGTTTGACAGTATTGGTAAAATGTATGTGGAAAGTTAGATAAATACTGCTCTAGTAAGTAACGAAATAATTAAATGACAAATACATAAGTAATGCCTCGAAATAATTGAGGTTCGATTTTTCTAAGGGGGGAATGATTTTTTTGGGGGGAGAACTGTCCCCCTTGCCCTCCCTTAATTACGTAGATCCAATATATTTAGCAAATTAAAAATTCAGTTTATTGGACAAAGTTTTTTTATTGAAGTTCTTCTTCAATTTTTGTACAACGTTTCGTCTCTCTCGAGACTTTTTCAAGTACTGAAAACAAGAACAAAAATCAATTAGGTGAGAGTCTTCACAAATCAACTAAATATTCAGGTACAACCAAAATCACAAATATCACAAAAACAACATTTTTAGCAAACTTTCAAAATCGGTAGTCGCAAAACGCGTGCTACGCGAAAAGCATGCTTTGGGAGGAATTACTGATTTAACTAGTCAGAGCTCCTGCCGTGATAGTATCTATAAAATAAGGGAAAGCGTAGAAACATTTCTTCGATGAGCTAGCGAGTCGAGGGAGTCGGTGAGGGTCGAATCGTTAATTACTCTGACAACTCGTTTCTTAATTGCATGTGGACCTATCTTCGATGAATATCTCATTGTGAATGTGATCATGATTCACATAGGGATATAAACCATATTTTTATTTGTTGACTAGAGAAAAAATAGAGAAAAAATTGATAACATTTTTAATCAAATCAGGGATTTCGTTCAATTTCCTACAAACACGCAATTAATATATTTTAGGTGATTATCCATTCGTTGTTAAAAGCAAATTGGCATTCAAAAATGATTTCATTAAGAAATTAACATGAATAGCTTTTTATTATAAAATTTTTTAAAGGTGATATATTAAATAATTTAATTACAGACCCAATAGCCGTAATAATATATTTTTTGCAATGCTAATGAAAAGAAAAAAGTGCCCTTCAAAATCCGAATCGAATATTTTTTCTTGCTAATTACTTTTTTATATTACTAATGAAAAAATAATAACAATCTTTAAAATAAAATAGAATTATCCATTTAGTACTATGAGAAGAAATTCAAAACTTTTGTTTAATAATTATTATTGCCCAAGCTAAATTCACACCGAACAACATTTTAATGTGCACGCGAATGAATATTAAATACTTTAAAATTTCTCTTCAGATTAAAAAGATATTCCGATGCAATGACGATGATGTCTCTCATGAGATATGTCTCGTGTTCATCAGCAGAAAGGTTGAGGACGAGCCAACCGAGTTGACAATTCTCGTTGGATTACACCATTATTATTCATCTGACAACTGACGAGCAGTAATTTAAGATATCGTCTATTCTAACAGGATTGGAATTCCGTTAGTTGAAAAAATAATTATTAAGGAATAAAGTGCTTGATGGTAATCATGTATTTATTTTTAATAATTTATTTCTGTAATTGGATTTTTGAAGGTGTCAATTCTTTCTCTTTCAAAATCTTATTATATTAAATGAATAATTCTTGTATAAATGTATAAACGGTTCTAACGATTTCGCTAAAAATTGGTGTACTTACCAAGTCTCACGAGTTAATAGTCGGTTATAAATATTAATCTGATTGATATAAAGGAAGGGGGTGTAAATTAATTACGTCGCAAAATAAATATTTTAAACGTTCATATATCGTCTTCGGTAACTCGCAGAGCCTTGAAATTTAAAACTTAAGCTATTTAGAGGCAAAAAGTTACCGAGCAT
The DNA here is from genome assembly GCA_024734495.1 of Forficula auricularia. NCBI lineage: Eukaryota > Metazoa > Arthropoda > Insecta > Dermaptera > Forficulidae > Forficula > Forficula auricularia. The sequence goes on along the minus strand of JALMQS010000153.1, from coordinate 23,961,605 downwards.
CGTTCGGTGCTCCAGTCACTTGTTATTATATGAGGTACAATAAATTGGCCAGTTTCTCCCTGAATATACATATAATATAGGCATTGCCGCATTTTCAATCTTGGTACGCGCTCCAGATAAAGTCGACCTATTATTTTATATATATAATACACTATTAAAAATGTATTTTTAGTTTAATTTAGTATGCGACATCATCATTATAATAAAATAAACTTGAGATGAATTCTTAAAATTTTTAAAATAAAATAATTTTTAATAATCTACTATTTTTTTAAATAAATTTATTTATTAATTTAATAAATTGAAATTGAAACAAGACACGATTTTATGTTTTTATCATTGCAAAACGTGAAAATCTAAATAAAATAAAAATTTATCTATTTTTGAATGGGATCTTTGAAGGTAAGAAGACCAAACTCTAATCAGACTTTCGAATTAGATATACAAAGATATTAATATAAGAATATCTACCGCGTTTCGTTCTTGAATTATAGAGGGTATTCAGACACACAGACACAAAGAAAAACTGAAAGAAGAAAATTGTTGGCTTATAATGAATTTTCTCCTGGTTTCTATGCAATCATAAATATGTTCACAGTTGCTGATTTCCTAAATCCCTAGTTAAAATTTTAAAATTAATTTCCCTAAAGTTATTTTTTTTTAAGATATAACTATAACAAACCGATTTCTTGAGAGATACAGTCTTTACCATATAAACTTCAATCTATCAATTTTATTGTTTTGAATGTAGGGATTCGATTTGCGTATTTAAGATTGTTACTTAAATTTCCATTTTCTTATAATAGGAGATAGAGAGAAGTTAAAGGAAAATTACTCATTGTTTATGGAGAGTAATAAATAATTATTGATAAATTAAAGAATAATAATTTCGATGTTTTGAATTTTATTCTGAAATCAAATGAATCATTAATATCTGGTGTATATTTATAAATTCCCACTAAAAACAATGGAATTTTAAATACAATAAAACTCTTATAATTATAATAATAAACTTGTGATACAAAGGAAATAATAAAATGAACAGATGAAAGGTCAAAGAAATTTTTTTTATAGATTTCAAGATAATAAGATAAGTTATATCAGTAAAAAATCTAAGGAGTAAATTTTATTTTCTAATAAAATAATTTTTGGTTCTTTTCTCAAAAAAACACTAATTTATGTGTACCTATAATGAACCAGTGAGTCATACCTATACCATTTCACAAATATAGGTTTTTTGCATATTAATAATATTAAATGTATGTAATAAAATTAAGCTTAGGATCACTTATTTAATCTTATTAATTAAAAAACTGATAGATTGATTTTTCGAGAAGAGTTTTGTATATTGTTAAATAATAAATTTATTTATTTTGGTTCTCTGTCTGTCCATCTGTAAGAAATTATTATTCAGGAAGGTCTTGAACAATTGCAGCCATTGCCGTAGTTAGGGAGTTTTCCTAAGGGGGGGAGGCAGCTGGTCAGCTGAATAGCCACCACAAGGTTTCAATTTCTGTAATCCGATTAGAGATCAACTAACTTAGTAGAATTGACAAATTTTGGAAGTTGAGAAATATACATAAGTGATGAGTCGTAATAATGGAGTTTCGAATTTTCTAGGAGGCGGGCAATGAGTTTTGTAGGGGCCCCCCTAACTACGCCTATGATTTCGAACTCGATTCAGTAGATTCGGTGAAGGCTAAATCTCAAGTGTGAAGTTTCTTCTTAATGGCCTAATCTCAACAAAATAATCTGCACAGATTAATAATTGAGATCTGTACCGATGAGAGACAATTTGAATCGCAATTGAACTGACATCGTTATACAGATCTTGGAAAAAATAAACATTTGGAGAAATAAGGGGAAACTCCTTTTTAATACTGTGAGTATTTAATTTAAAAACAACTAAATCAATCACTTCCACTAGACACTTTTCTTCAGTCTTCACTTTTCTCTTCTTAGTCTTCGTCTCTTATTGATTTGAAAGAGAATTAAAAAAATTGCGCTCAGAGCAGCAATTGATAAAAAAAGATTTTTTGTTTAATGCAATGCATATCTCTTACAAGTATTCCATAATTACTATAATTTATAGTAGCTAATTTAAAACGGCTAATTCTAAAATAAATAGAATATTGGGGATGAATAGTCCCTAATTCCCCATCATGATTTACTGGCCTATCCTAAAGGAGAATGAAAAAAATAAATTTTGAATTTAAGCAATGAAAAATTTTGGCCGAAAATTGAAAAACTTGGGATTTTTGGCTGAGAACAAAGAATTTTCGAGATCCGCAGAGGATAAATGAACCGAGAGCACACAATCCCTGCCTATTTCTAGTTCACTATACGAAAAATTATCTAATCCCTCACAAGTTGAGAGGAGAACTCTTAAAAAAATGCAAGGCGAGTATTTATTCTCAGCCTAAGGACGGTTCTTACAGCTTGGGCCTCTCTGCTCAAACCATCATAGGGAGAAGGTATTTATTCTCAGTCATTAAAGTAACTGAGGCTTTTTCCTATAAGAGTAGTCCTAGTACTAGTTCTACCTGGTGAGCAGATGTTCCCAGTGCAGAGGTATCTCGGATCCTAACGATAGACGACAACCCAAAGTCTCCCTTCAAATTGCTTGTTCGCAAACCCAAAACGGAGAGCTCACGTCCCTGAACTCAAATCAAGAATTCCAAGTTTTCCTTGATTTGTCATTTGACTCGCTGATTAGATTGAATTCCAATGGGAAGAAATATTGTAGAAAAATCTGAGGATTTCTTTCTTCTAAACTACACTAGAGCTAGATTTAAGAAATCCGAGAATCTATTTACTGAGGTTAGTTTTAATGCACATAGAGTTAAATTTACACATATATGCTAAGAGAATTTTTGATATTCAAATATAAGATAACATTTTTTTTTAATTAATTAGAAAATTATTAAAAAAGTTTGTTAATATTTTTGAATTTATATATCGCTTTCGAAGACAAACTAGCCAAATGTTGAAGAAGTTCATTTTTATTATTTTTATATTCAGTGTACTCAAAAACTCAAATTTCAATTTTGAAAACTACATTGACTAGATGAAATTTTAAAAATCACTTTACTAAAAGAAAATATAACTTTATAATTGTGATCATTATTAAACCCGATCAGAAGCATGTCGCTAAAATTACATGACAATTTATTGTCAAATTTGTAGAATTTACATACAGAGTGATGTAATGATGTATGAATTACACATTCAAGTTCTAATTAATGAAATCAGAGCTATAAGTAATTTTTATTAAATTAATTTGAAATTTTGAATTTTCCTAGAAACGTTAAATGTAATAATTGATTGAATATCAAGTTGTAAAGAGGACGCAACTTAACGCTAATTATTAATAAATAAACCGCAACGGATCGTTGGTAAACTTTATCCAAATTCATTTGAAATATTAATATGCTTCGCATTGGATAAAGTAAAAAACATCATCTATAATTCTATAAATTGAGTCGAGTGAATCCCGCGGTGTCCAACGAAGTTCTCAGAGTCCTGAAAGAGATCCTAGATCTGTTTGCCCCGCCAAATTTTCTAAATACTAAATTCATTCTTTTTATATAATACTTATATAGTTGTGTGTTTCTCGAAGTCCAACGATGTCAGAGATGATCTGTAAGCCCTGACCAAAGCATCTGTATATATTTCTAAATTATTCATTGAGATTTAAATTGTACTTTTCTAAAAGTTCAACGAATAAATGTAGAATCTAATCAGTGAGTTTAATTAAAGACTACCCCTAATTAATTTAATTTAGCAAGGTTAATATGTTTTGATTAAAGATTTTAGACTAATTATTGTTACTAATATATTATATTCAAAAATATCTCTATTTATCAATGAAGCATTAAATTAAAACAAAATAGAGTATTTTCGTGTTTAGGAGTGAGATATTAATATAATTTATCTTTTTATGTTTAGCTCCTTCGTATTAATAATAGAAAATTTTGAAATGGATAAATGAAATTTAAAAAATGTTCATGTTGAATTATTTATTATTGTAAACTTACAACTTACTAGTTTCGCCATTGTTTGGCTCATCAGACCTATTTACATTTTTTGTTTATAAATTTTTTTTTTGTTGAACAATACATTTTACTGGGAAATCACAGATAACATATCAGTTTTCAATCAATTTTATAAACACAAAATGTAAATAGGGTTGATGAGTCAAACAATGGCGAAACTAGTAACTCACAACAATAAATAATACAACATGAACATTTATTAAATTTCATTTATCTATTTCAAAATTTTCTATTATTAATACGAAGGAGCTAAACATAAAAAGATAAATTATATAAAAAAAATATTCAGCCAATCAAAAATCTCTATTACGATTCAAAATTCTAAATATTAAATATATTTAAAAAAAAATCTAAATTAAGAAATCAAAAAAAATCAAATTTTTATCTCTCTCAAAAAAGTTTGATAAATTTAAAATTAATTTTACTAGATCATACTTTACTTATCAATTAAAAAGAATATTAAAAAAAAATATATTCTAAATGTGTGTCGTCTTTGAAATTCAAAAAGGCCAATAAATATATGAAATTGTTGCACTAATTAAAAAGAATTCAAATATTTCGAAGAAACATACATTTTAATTGTGGAAAGAAATAATTATAATAATAATTAATGATTCTTTGGGGATATTTTTGGCCTTTCTGTTATAAAAAAAAGTCTTGCTCACCAAGCTCCAGCCCCATCGATGACTCATCTCCCCCTTGGTGTTCCCTCACGAAGATATCTTCTGAAAATGCACAAAAGTGAATTTAAAATTGATTTATTCCACCGTTAGCATTTGTTAAAACTTTAAAAATTGTAAGCGAAATAAAATAAAGTAAAAATAGCTATTTAAAATAAAATAAAAAACATTATTATGTTCAATTATTAATCTATTTTTTGTTTAATCAATTTTTTATCAAATGAAAACATTTTATTTTGTAACAGAAGTGTTGATTTATAAAGAGTAATCAATAATGTTGTCCACTGGTTGATTAAGATTTTATAAAAATTATAAAATAGATTAGTGAACAATTATCACGATTTTATTAACGATATAAAACAATAAAAATGTCTCTATTATTATTAACAAAAGCAAGTAACTTTTTCAATATTTAAAAAAGATTGTGTTTTTTACTTTCCCATCTATATCATGTAAGGATATAGTATATGTAAAGCATTGCGATCGCCAGCCGGGGTCCGGACACTATGAGAGCTTCTATCTCCAAGATGAAAAAAGTTAATTTCACTTTGTGACTTCTAGGTGGAAGGAATCGATCCCCTTAATAGTTTGAAAGTAGATTTAGAACATAAAACCGGATATTCTGGTCCCCAGAGACTAAAAAGTGACCAAAAATTCATTGGGCAGAGCGTACGTATGTGCGTTTGGCAACCATACGTCTCAGAGCTATGAAATTCAAAACTTAAGCTCAATATTGAAAGAGCAACTACAGCAAGCTTTTGGTTGAAATCGAAACACCGGAAATTGACATTATTTTTACATTAACATTTTTTCGTTTTTTGTGATTTTCTCAAAAGTGACTCTTAACAATTTAAAAAATAAACTGCAACGAATAGTTGCTAAACTTTATTCAAATTCATTTGAAATATTAATATGTTTATTCCTTTATTATTGAACAGATATCACTGGCTATTTGCAGTCCATGCTGACTTAAAATCAAAAATAGCCATCGATTCTCATCTAATACTTGAGGAAAATCAAAAATAGCCATCGATTCTCACGTAATACTTGAGGAATAACAATTTTACTTGAGTTGTTCAATAAAAAAGAATTTAGTCTTTTTGATTTTAAGTCGATTCTTCTATGTTTTCAGTAGAGGTTACCATTAATAGTCAAAAAATCAAAAATTGAATGCCGGTTATCCCTCTAGTATGTATCTATTAGATAAGAATCGATCGTTATTTTTAATTTTAAGCCAATTCCTACATGTCTTCAGTGATGGTTACCAATAATAATCGAAACGTCAAAAATCCAATGTATAATTATTATTCCTCAAGTATGTATTAAATGAGAATCGATGGTCATTTTTTATTTTAAGTCGATTCCTCTGTCTTCAGCAAAGGAAACGGATAAGGAAACACGCAGTTGCTATGGTTACTTAGAAAATTCCTTCCCCAATTTTTAGCATTTCAGAAAGAGAAGCCTATCTATTCATTCTTACTTAAACAAGGTTAAATGTTATATTAAACCGATCAAATCAATAAATTTTAAAGAATTTAAAAAAGTATTATCTTACTCTAGAGTAAAATATAATTTTACTAAAAATTTTATTTAACCTTTTTTGTGGTTCTCAAGGTACTTAATTAGAATATTAAATTTCATTAAAATAATTCAAGATATTTAGAAAAAACTAAAAAAGAACTGAAATGAAATACTAATGTTTGTGGGCCGTTATGTACCAAAATCGAATCATAGCTTTATTTTGTTGGAATGGAATCTTTTCAATTTTATTTCGATCAGTGCAACGGTGTGGAAAAAATCGTCGACGAAAAAAACGATAACATACATACATACCAGTGGCGGTTGGTGACTTTTCAACCAAGGGATACTGTCCAAGAAAAATAATTTTTAAGAAAAAAATAAAAACCGACTTCAAAAAATTAAATGCAACAAATAAAATACACTAAAAGGTATAAAATAATTATTATCTTATTTAGTTACAACTAAACGACGAAATATTAACATGAAATTACTTTTTGAAGTCGGTGCCAAACTAACTATACCTATAAGCGAGCGTACCCGCCAAACGTACTAAGTAAGATCCGTCGAGTGCGATTCATAAAAGGTATATGTTTGGCACCGACTTTAAAAAGTAATTTCATGTTAATATTTCGTCGTTTAGTTGTAACTAAATAAGAAAATAATTATTTTATACCTTTTAGTGTATTTTATTTGTTGCATTTAATTTTTTGAAGTCGGTTTTTATTTTTTTCTTAAAAATTATTTTTATTCAAATTTAACATTAGATTTTTTTAAAAATATATTTTGGGACCTTCGCCCCAAACGGACAATCCTTTGTGTGAGTAAGGGTTGGAGTAAAATTAATTCTTGGAAATTAAGCTTCACAGTCCCTGAGATGGACATCAATCATCTTCCACAATGAATCAGCCTGTCTTATAAAAAAATCTTAAATGTCTCCTAATTCTATTGCTATAAGCAAGCTATCATTTGTCTGCACTCACTTAGTTATTTCCGATCTTCTATATTGAGAGTTCATAGAAATGGATTATTCCAAAGATTCCCGAATCATTTTTATTTATTCCTTTTTTTGTATTATTACTATTTTAAAAGTACTTCATCGAGAACAATTTTTATTCGACTACAACTAGACAAGACTTGTCTTTGACCTGCTTGAACGGGAATATATACCAGTCAGGGACTTGAAACCTTATAAACGCACCCTTTCTGGAAAAACCATTCATTTTAATTGCTCCTTGAAACTATGCAACAATTTTATTTTATTTCGAAAACCAATAAATATATTTTTCAAAACAAAAAATGTTTTATAAGAAATAACAGATAATAATTTGAAAATCTAAAGATCCTCCTAAAATGTTGAAGTCGGCCTTATATATTTATGAAAATACTCTAAATGTTATTCGCCGAATCCACAGCATCCATGGACAGCACGCCACTAATACATCCATCCATCCGCAAGCACTAAATGAAAAAATTGCACTTTTTGGCCTCTAGACAAAACCCCATGTAGTTTTTGGCAAAACCATCACGTGCTAAAATTCAACCTAATTGAATACTATAATTTGTGACTTTAATTGAGGCTCTGGATTGCTTTGTCTTTACATGAGGACCCTTTGAAGTCAGGAGACCGATTACAATTCTTTATTCATGCTTCACCTTGAATAAAGCAAAAAAAAATTTAATTTATCTATTAACATCTTAACCATAAGATTATAATAAAGAGACATTATTACATTTTTCTTTCAGTTCAATTTCTGGCTGCAATTCCATATACATTCAATAAAAAGGTTTCCAGGTAAAATATATTTACATCTAATAAAAATGGAGTCAAAATATGGCAGAATTGTGATTATTTTTCTGAATTCTTGATATATTTTTCCACATTGAAAATTGAAAATCTGCCTTTTATTTTTCGACAACTTTTGGCGAGATTTTCAAATTTCATTTTACTTTAGAAAAAAATAAAAAAAAATCAGATCAAATTGTATCAGATAAGTTTTCCAGTAAGAACATAAAAATCCCAATGTTTTAAGGAAATTTGGTATTTTATGTCAGACCGCATTCATTGCAGAGCTGGGCCGCGTATTGGACAGCCCTCCTTTAAGGTAATGATTAAAAATTGCTCTAATCAAAGCCTGAGAATGCAACTCTCGTGCTATTCTTCAGTTCTGGTTGTCTAAATACAGGCGTTGCCATAAAGTGCTGCCCTCTTCTGGATCCTTTTTTGGTAAGAACATTGCTGATCAGAAGATTTGGAAAGAAAGATGTAGCCCCCTTGCGTTTCGCAAACATAAGTTTCAGAGTTATGAAATTCGAAATTTAAGCTCGATACAGGACAGAAGAAGTACATCAAGCTTTTAGTTGAAATCGAAACAACGGAAGTTCACATTTACATGAAAATTTTTTCGTTTCTTGTGATTTTCTCAAAAACGATTTAAACGATTTTTTTTTGAATTAGTGTACTCATCAAGTGTCATGAGTTATTAGACGTGTATAAAATTTTAATGCGATTAAAATATAATAAAGGAAAAGCGAGTAAATTAGGAGTGTCGCAAAATACATATTTTAATCTTTCATATCTCGTATACATGACCTAAGTCGCAGAGATTTGGGATTTAAAAATTAAGATATCTAGAGGCTAGAAGAAGTACCAGAACCGGAAGTACATATTTACAAGAAGATTATTGGTATTTTCCAATTTCGTCTTTTTTCCGGTTTACTCAAAATAGCTTGAGGAAACCCAAATTGAAGTAATTTGAATGAAGAATATTGATATGATTATTTCAAATAAGGGAGAAACTAATGTGAAAGTCGTGTGGTGCCCACACCGGTTGATTAAAAATCTAACGTCATTAGAAGCTATACATTAGTCAAAAATTAACTTTGGATAACTATGAACTCATAGGCCGATGAAAGATTTATTTAATTGAATGTTAGAAGGGATACGAACTCAAGTGCAAAACGCATTTCGTGCAAAGCCAAAAAAAGTAGTGAGATATAATGTACTGCCAAATTCAATTTCATCAATTTATTAAAAGAGTCGAGAATATAGTAACTTTAATTAAAACGCATGATTTTCATTTTAAGTCCATCTATATTTATTGATTTCACATTTTTAGCTGAAATTATTTTCCTAATACTTTGCTTTTACCCATTAAATTATTATTATTATTAACAAATTCAAAATTAGGGAACGAAGAAAATATTATTTTTATTACAGACAAAAGGATCAGCCGGGGCTCGAACCCGGGATCTTTGCATATGTACTGCAATGCTTTGTCATAAGAGGTTTACCTCCTATATTCACTAAGCTACTGATCCCCGATCCCAAACTAATACCTTTCGTCTATATGAATTATGGAATTTCTTTTTTAATCCTCTCCTCTTTCATTTTTCGCAGCGTAGGCCTTGATTCATTAATTAAACAATTAATTATTCCAGCGCTTCCCTTATTATTATTGTTTGATAAGGCCTCCACTTCTTCCTTTTAGCCCTTCCATCCTCACTTCTTATGATTTCATGATATGGTAATATAATTCGTAACATACATTACAATGCGTAAAAGCCAAGTTTTAGGAAAATAATTTCAGCTTAAAATGTGAAAATAAATATAGTTGGTCATGTAAAATGAAACACATGCGTTTTAATTTAAGTTACTTTATTATCTTTTTTTCCTTTTCCTGAAGGGAGGCTTAAGCCCCCTTACCCACCCCCTCTCATCCAGTGGTTGCGCCACTGTACTAATGTATGTTCCAATCTAACTTAAGGGTTGCAAAGAGTACCACCTATCTTAGAATTTTTAGACTCACAGGCGAGCAGCCAATTGATTAAATAAGTATTAACATATTTATCCGTTTTTGAAAATATTTATTAAACAGTACACCACTTGAAGGGGTGTGTAAATTTGTTTGATCAGTGGATATTTTTGTAGTAGTTCAAAAAATATTAGTATATGAATGGGTGCGTTAATTTGTTTGATCAGTGGGTATTTTCGTAGTAGCTCAACAAAATATTAGGACTTTGACTATGTAGAAATATCTGGTGAACTTCAAAAATTTTTAAGTTTATAGCTTTAATAGTTTAGGAGCTACAACAGGCTTTCAAAATAAAAGACGGATGGTCAGACAGACAACGAAGTCTCGCAACAAGGGATCAGATTATGTCCAAACCGCGGTCCGACATAAAATTACAAACTTTCTTGAAACATTAAGATTTTTATGTACCTACTGGAAAACATATCTAATACAATCTGATATATATTTATTTTTCTAAAATGAGAAGAGATTGGAAAATCATCCTAAAAGTTTTCGAAGAATAAAAGGCAGAATTTCAATTTTGAATGTGAAAAAATATATCAAGATTTCGGGGAAAATAATCCCAATTGTGGTATATTTTGACTCCAGTTTTATTAGATATAAATATTAATAGAAAGTATTTTTCTAGATTAGCAACAAGTTGAATTTGGAATTCAAAACCTGTATCTAATTGTAGTGATGATAGTTTAAAAATAAATCAAAAGTTCTACAAAGGATGTGAGTTTGTTAGATTTTTGTGGCCTCACCCCCATGGTGTCCAATAGAAATTTGAGGGCGATAACTCCTGAGACTTTATACTACGTAAATTCTATTTGAAATATCATTTGATTATGGGATCTTTTTTTAAGAGCAAAATATCGAGAGAATCCAATACTAGGCAGGCCAGGGAAGTAGTCCACAGAGTCGATGTACAAGGAAGCTTGAAGACACGGCTTTATAATTTTAATATAACATAAGGAGAGGGTGGAAAAATATCAGTCGAGATATTGCCTACCTGTAGGCGTCTTCTCTGCTACGGAAAAGATTCTCGGAGTGTATCGGAATCTTGACTGAAAAAAAGTCAAATTACAATTAATAATATGATGATATATTACAATTTATATCATTAAAGCTTATGTTATGAATAATTTAAATAAATAATAAAAAACATGATTTCAAATTAAAATTTTATAAAATAAAAAAAAACTTAGCTGTTAAAAAATGTATCCATAAGGCAATATATGTGAAATTACTAATAAGCAAAAAAATATTTATTTAGGTATATATTTAAAAATTATAGAAAAAATGGAGATCTGCTTACCAAAAGAGCTCATACCGGGCGGTCTGCTGATGGACTGGAAGCCGCTTCTAGGCACTCGTCTCTCCACTGGAAAGAAAACAGAATGTTCATTAGATCGTATGATTCCAGACGACCCAATCAAAAATATTCTATTATATTCACAATAAGAGATAAATTAATTAAAAGAAATGTTCACTATTTCTTCTTTTCCGTGAAAATGATAAAATTATATACAAAATATGTGAAGCCGAATAAATACTCTCTATTAGATATCTTTATCAAGAGACATGTTTTATTTTATTTTAATAAATTCGGGAACTATTTTTATAATCTATATAATTATATGAATGCTTAGTAAAATAAACAGGAACGGAAAATTGCTAAACTTTATCCAAATTCACTTGAAATATTAATGTTTATTCGTTTATTATTAATCAGATATCACTTTCAATTTGCTGTTCATGTTGACTTTAAGTCAAAATTAATATCGATTCTCATTTAATAGTCAAGGAATAACAATTCTACATGAAATTTTTGACGCTTCGATTATTATTGGTAACCATTGCTGGAGACATGGAGAAATCAACTTAAAATCAAAAATAACGATCGATTCTCATCTAATACTAGCGGAAGAAACTTATTGCATTCCATTTTTGATGTTTTGACTATTAATGGCAACCTCTACAGATAAAGTGGAAGAATCGACTTAAAATCAAAAAGATTAAATTCTTTTATGGCAAACAACTAAAGTTAAGTTTCAAGGAGCAATATTAAATAATACAAACTAAGTAATATACCAATGGTGTGTAAAACAGACGAACAGAATGATTTAAAATAAATATTAAAAAAAAAATTCACCTAAAAATGATTTTCGGAAGAATTTTTATTTCAACTCATCCATCCATGGGTCACTCGAATATATACCCTGTGGGTAGAAAGGCTTAATTAATTGTCGGGAAAATATTATAAATGTAAACAAAAAATTAATTCTAATTATTTCAAGGAGTAATATTAAATAATACAAACTAATTAATATACCTATGGGGTGTCAAATAGACCAACAGATAGATTTAAAACAAATATTAAAAAAAAACTCACCTAATAATCATTTTCGGTCGAATTTTTATTTCAACTCATCGATCCATGGGTCATTCGAATATATAACCTGTGGGCAGAAAGGCTTAATTAATTGGCGGCAAAAAATTATAAATTTAGAAAAAAAATTAGTATTAATTATTTCAAGGAGCAATATTAAATAATACAAACTAATTACTATACCTATATGGTGAAAAAGAGACCAACAGATAGGTTTAAACCACATACACTGTCCGCCTCCGTGGTGTAATGGTCAGAGTATCTGACTGGCAACCCGGAGGTCTCGGGTTCGATTCCCGGCTATACCCAGACATTTTTTCTGTAAGTATATGGTCTGGTAATAAAAATTAAGTGGGAGATAAATTTAACCGAATTTATCGCGCGGAGAATTTACCACTGCTCGAAGCCCCTAAAATCTTAGTAAATTGGATATTGAATTGTATCTAAGTTTCTGAGATTGGCTCGTGATCCCGGCTTCTTTTCCTTCTACTCTGTTCTTTTCACGATGGAGGGGCCAGCCCATACAGGCCTTTAGGGGATCCACCTCCTGGTGTATCTCCTTCTCACATCAATATCATTAAAAAAAAAAAAAAAAAAAATATTTAAAAAAATCACCTAATAATCATTTTCGGTCGAATTTTGATTTCAACTCATCGATCCATAGGTCACTCGAATATATACCCTGTGGGCAGAAAAGCTTAATTAATTGGCGGCAAAGTATTATAAATTTAGACAAAAAATTATCATCGATCCTTGGGTCACTCGAATATATACCCTGTGGGCAGAAAGGCTTAATTAATTGGCCGCAAAGTATTATAATTTACAAAAATTAATTTAATTATTTCAAGGAGCAATATTAAATAATAAAAACTAATTTATATACCGATGGGGTGTCAAACAGACCAACAGATAGACTTAAAACAACTATTTAAAAAAACTCACCTAATAATCGGTCGAATTTTGATTTCAACTGATCGATGCATGGGTCACTCAAATATATACCCTGTGGGCAGAAAGGCTTAATTAATTGACGGCAAAGTATCATAAATTTAGACAAAAAATTAATACTAATTAAGACCAACAGATAGATTTAATACAAATATTTAAAAAAAAAACTCACCTAATAATCCTTTTCGGTCGAATTTTGATTTCGACTCATCGATCCATGGGTCACTCGAATATATACCCTGTGGGCAGAGAGGCTTAATTAATTGGCGGCAAAGTATTAAAAATTTAGAGAAAAAATTAATACTAATTAAGACCAACAGATAGATTTAAAACAAATATTAAAAAAAACTCACCTAATAATGCTTTTCGGTCGAATTTTTATTTCAATTCATCGATCCATGGGTCACTCGAATATATACCCTGTGGGCAGAAAGGCTTAATTAATTGGCCGCAAAGTATTATAAATTTAGACAAAAAATTAATACTAATTAAGACCAACAGATAGATTTAAAACAAATATTAAAAAAAAACTCACCTAATTATCCTTTTCGGTCGAATTTTGATTTCAACTCATCGATCCATGGGTCACTCGAATATATACCCTGTGAGCAGTAAGGCTTAAATATTTGGAGGCAAAGTATTATAAATTTAGACAAAAAATTAATTCTAATTATTTCAAGGAGCAATAATAAATAATAAAAACTAATTAATATACCTATGGGGTGTCAAACAGACCAACAGATAGATTTAAAACAAATATTTAAAAAAACTCACCTAATAATGCTTTTCGGTCGAATATTGATTTCATCTCATCGATCCATGGGTCACTCCTATATATACCCTGTGGGCAGAAAGGCTTAATTAATTGGCGGCAAAGTATTATAAATTTAGACAAAAAATTAATACTAATTAAGACCAACAGATAGGTTAAAAACAAATATTAAAAAAAACTCAGCTAATAATCCTTTTCGGTTGAATTTTTATTTCAACTCATCGATCCATGGGTCACTCGAATATATACCCTATGGGAAGAAAGGCTTAATTAATTGGCGGCAAAGTATTACAAATTTAGACAAATAGTAATTATTTCAATGAGCAATATTAAATAATACAATCTAATTACTATACCTATCGGTTGTCAAAGAGAGCAACAGATAGATTTAAAACAAATATAAAATAAACTGCAACGGATCGTTTCTAAACTTTATCCAAATTCATTTGAAATATTAATATGTTTGTTCCTTTATTATTAATCAGATATCACTTGCAATTTGTAGTTCATATTGAAATTAATTCAAAAATAATTCTCATTTAAGAGTCGAGGAATAACCATTCTACATTGGATTTTTGACGTTTCGGTTTTTATTGGTAACCATTGCTGAAGACATAGAGGAATCGACTTAAAATCAAAAATAGCCATCGATTCTCATCTATTTTTAATTTGTCAATCCGTGCTATTATGTTGTTTTTTAATTTTTTAGTGGGGGTCATTCTTTTATAATTCATAAAAAGTAGTTGTGTCAAGCTTGAGCTGTTTACCATGTAATAAATATACATAATTAAATAAATATTTAATGAAATTAATTTACCTTAAGCTCACTGCAAATCTTGCCTTGCGAGCTTAGACACCAACTAGAAAAAAAGAAAGAAAATAAATTAATGATACATGTAGAGATCGAAACGTTGTGTAGCATGGTGAGATGTATAATAATTATATATAGCACATTAATCTACTTTTGATTATTTATAGGCTATAGATATCTCCTCAGATTCTTCTGAATGAATCAAAGAGCGTTAACCAATAACGCTTAATTAATTATTTGGAAGAATAGGGGCCGTCCATAAATTACGTCACACGAATCTCAATATTTTTAGACCTCCCCTCCGCCTGTTTCACATTCTGTCACAAAATTTAATTTGACTTTTGTGACTTCACAATTTTTAAGATCCTCGGGCCCCCTTGTCACATTTTATCCCAAATCAGAAATGGCCACCTCCCTTTACTGTGTGACCTAATTTATAGAAGACCCCTTATAGAATATGCTATATTACATAATTATATAAATTTATAATATATTTTAAAAATTTTCATAATCCGGGGGAGTTTTCACCCACCCTACTGTAGGTTATATTTCTTTGCAGTTTTTTATTTAAGATATAAAGATCGTTATGAATTTCAAGTAGGGATTCTTTTTGTCTTGTAATGTTCAAATTTGAGCTGATTAGATTATAATTGTTTCAAATCGGTTTTAAATTTACTTTAAGAGAATTATAAATTCCATGTGATAGGAAAAGTAAAAGTAGTAAATTGAATGCAAAAAAAACAATATTTGAATATGAAAAAATTCTTATATCATTTTGATTATATTATATATTGTTTTTGAAGATGAAATAGATATTTAATAATAATAAATATAATTTAATGAAAATCTTAAAATAGATTAAAATAGTTTATTTATACTAGGTACTGAAGTACTGAAGATGCGGAGTCAAATGATTTAAAAATGTATAGTTAATTTAAATAAATGAAAAATGTTATACATCAATATTTTACTTTTTTATTTATGAATTAAACTGATTAAATAAGACACAAGTAGAGATTGTTTAATTGATGGTTTAGTTTAATGAGATAGATGAATATTAATTATAGATACATAATAGCAATTAACATTTCTTTACCTTTGATCAGGCGTAGATGTTCCCTGGACTGTTTCTAGACTCCAAATAAAAAGAAAGAATGAGCGCGTTATCGATACAAGCTCGAGCCGGGAGAAATTCGCGAGAAATTTGATAAAGGTAAATTCGAGCAATCCACGCATTCGAATTATATTTCTTTAATTACTATATTAAATAATAGTACCTGGCCGCCGAGTGATGCTCGGTAACTTTTTGCTTCAGTTAAAAGCTATATATTAATCCCCGAACCCCCCACGCACCCCGGACCCCCCACTTCACCCCCCTGCACCCCCTGCAACAATCCACCCCCACCTACACCCCCCCTCCCGAACCCTTCCACCACTGCACCTGCACCGTCACCTCCACCCTCGCCCCCGCCCGCTACCCAGTTTTTGCATTTCTAGCCTTCTAGTGGCCCACATATTATGTGTATATATGTATAGGTATCCAAATAAATACCATATAATATTTTTTTTTAATTAAAAAACAATTTTTGAGTTCATTTATTAAATTGTCAACTTCTAAATTAGAAAAAATACGTTTGTGGGATTTAGAATTCGATTTTTAATCAATTAAATTGCCTAACTTTTAATATATATAATAATATTTATAATAGTTTTTAAGGAATTTGGTATTGGTACTTGGTGAATTAAACCAATTATTTTACATTAATTAATGTATACATTGTATTTTAGCTTCGACTCCGGAGATTACTTCTCCACCATCGAGTGTCCTTGATCATCTGTCCTTGTTTTTAATAAGAGGAAAAAACTAATTATAGAAAAAAAAGCTCTTTTCCGATAATTATTCCAATACCATATTGCGGAAATTAATCCATCCAATTAATTTCTATCACCGGTACTTGGTGAAACATTTTTTATCCAATAATTTTAATATTTATAATGATCTATTAGTGGAATTTAAAGTTAAAAACCAATTAATAATTAAAAGGAAATTTAAGGAAAATGTAAATATATATTTTTATCGAAACAACCACCTGTGAATAATTATTTCAATTAACAAAAAACCCATCAAAAACAGGCGACTTAGGCGAAGATGAGACCGTGACAGATCGAATGTCCAACACAAAACACTCCTAACCTGTGAATTTCATCCAAATCGTTAGAGCCGTTTTCGAGAACCCGATTGGATGTATATATAATATATATACAAGATTTGCTCGTTTAATATAATAAGACAAGATAAGGATAAGATATTAAAAATTTTGTTAAAGTAAGAATAAAATTTATTTTTTCTCTTGCTGAAAAATTTCGGGATTTTAAAATTTCTTCCTCGCACCGGAATTAAAAATCCCGAAGAGTTTGACCAAGAGAAAAAAAATTATTTCTTGCGATAAATTTTTTAAAAAGAGAAAAAGATTTTAGCTAGTGAGTCTTTTCCAATCATTTTATTAATCAAGTAAAATTGAAATTATTTTGATTATTCATGTCCATCGATTAAATTAATAAGTTGTTGTAGGGAAATAAGGACAAATATTTTTTATTTTATGCCAACGTTTCGTCAACTTTGTTGACTTCATCGGGGCTCAAACAAATTAACTTCATTGCATATTTGTCATTTTATAAATATTCATTCTTAGCAAACACATATAGGCACAGATTGAAAATAGGAAATATTTTTTAAATGACAAATATGAAAAGAATTTAATTTGTTTGAGCCCTGAGGAAGTCAACAAAGTTGACGAAACATTGGATTAAAATAAAAAATATTTGCATAAGCTATTGTCCTTATTTCCCTACAACAACTTATTAATTATAATTTTAATGTCCAAAGGTTGTATTAATCCGAGAATGAGGAAAATGTAAATTTAAAATTTTTAAAATGAATATTTTAATTTAAAATATTGAATATATTTATATATTGTTATAAAAAATATTGGAAAATAAAAAAGTTATTGATCAAACCAGAGTCAATGGCGTCACGTTCAGAGAGAATTTTTCAATGAACAAAAAAAATTATAATATTAACAATAGTTTTTTCCCCAAATCGGATATACATCTTTAAAAATTATATAAGTTCATATGTTTTCGTGTTAGGAAACAAAACATAATTTTACTCTTTTGTATTCATTCAGAAATTCGCCTAGTATAGATAGGTATATTCAATGAGGAAATTTCGATTTTCGATAAAGAATTTTTTTCATTATTTTTAAAATAAAAAAATGCTTAGTTGATATTATTAATTAAATTCTCAATTATTTTGAAATTCGTACGTTTAAATTTTCATACACCTATAGTTATCATATTAAATTGTTAAGAAAAAATAAAAATAAAAATCTTTGAAAAGTTTCAGATTTTGGCACAGGTACAAAGTACAACTGTACATCTAACACAAGAAATTAATTAAAATGCTTTGAAGATAAACAAATTAATAAAAATCAAATTTATAGAGATGAGAAAAGAATTCAACCGTTGAAAGCATCTGATGGAATGTATGTATGTTATTTTTTTGTTGGAAAGTTTGTTTTATTTTATTTATTTTTTTATTGATTTGCAAAATTGAAAAGGTATTTCGTAAGTAAATAAAAAAATATATCTATTGGCGTGCGGTCCATGAATGCTGTGGATGCGGGGCAACCATAAAATTTCAAACATTTAGAGTATTTTCATAAATATATAAGATCAATTTCAAAATTTCAGAAGGATCTTTAGATTTTCAAATTATTATCCGTTATTTCAAATATTTCTATAAAAAACATTTTTTGTTTTGAAAAGTAGGTATATTGGTTCTTGAAATGAAATAAATTTGTTGCATAGTTTCAAGGGCCAATTAAAATGAATGATTTTTCCGAAAAGGGTGCTTTTAAAGGGTTTTTAGTCCCTACCTGGTATATCTTCCAGTTTAAGCATGTCAAAGACAAGTTCAGAAGAGTTTTAGTCGAAAAAAGTTATTCTCCCTGAGGAACTATTAAAATAGTAATAATACAATAATGAAATAAATAAAGATGATTAGAGAATTTTTGGACTAATTCATTTCTAAGATCTCTCAATATATAATAGATCGGAAATAACTACAAGTTGTAGCTTGTTTATAGCAATAGAATTTAAGATTTTTTATAGGACAGGCTGATTTATTGAGGAAGATGGTCGATTTCCACCTCAGGGACTGTGGAGTTTGTCACAAGATTTAATTTCTAGCTTCTATCCTCACTAACTCAAAGCAGTATCCGTTTGGGATGAAAGCCCAAAAATATATTTTAAAAAAATTTAATGTTCAATTAGAAAAAACTTATGGAACGTAGATTTACTCTGAAACATTTTTTAAATTTTAATAGCTTGTTTTATTTTTATTTTTATTTTTTTTTATTTTTCCTTATTGTGAAACACCACCAACTCAAACCTATTAAAATTTAATGTTAAATTTAAAAAATAACGAAAATGATCCTTTATTCAATGAAATTTGAAAAAAAAGAGAAAATTAAAATCAAATTTCAAAAATTGAAGGCTACTTTTTTGGACAACATCCTGGTTGAAAAGTCACCAACCACCACTGATATATTTAAATCCTTTTTAAAGTTTATTCTATTGAAAAATTTAAATTTGATATTCTAAATAAAATTTGAAAAATGTCAAAGGATTTTTCAGCTTATTCACCCACGAGAAAATTAAAAAAAATTCACTTTAGTACATGAGGTTTCCAGATTTTAATTTGATCACTAAATAAAGAGTGGAAAAAAGTAAATCGAAAATTTTAGTAAATTTTAAAATTTCAATGCTTTCTATTTAAGGATATAAAGAGATGGTGTCGTTTATCTACTAAGAGTAATTTCTGTTTCAGTAAGCAGGCCCCTTTGTAGTAGAGCCTGAAATTCAATAAGCATTCACGTCTTAAAAAACATACAGATTTAATATCTTCTTCTGATTAACAACACAAATGTTTTATAGTGAAAGCAAAGAATTAAGTATCTTTTTTAGGTGTCTTCTTTTGAAAAAAGATGGAAATTATTTCAAAAATCAACCCATATCTAAAATATTAATAAATGAATTTATCTTTAAGGACCAATCATAGACTTTAGAGAAAATATTTTTACATTGCATATCAGAGAGGTTCGTCCCCTTAGGAATCGAACCCAAGAGCTAACTAAGCTTTCCGGGCCGTTAGCCAAACCCTTATTTCTTATGTATGTTGCATATCGGAGAGAGATTTGTCTTAAGGGTTTGGCTAACGGCCCGGTTATCGCTTGAGTTCGATTCCTAAGGGGACGAACTTCTCTGATATGCAATGTAAAAATATTTTCTCTAAAGTCTATGATTGGTCCTTAAAGATAAATTCATTTATTAATAATTGTTTTAATTTAAAAATAAAATAAAAAAACATTTATAAAGTATTTTGGCAGGCTCAATGAGATTTGAGAATGAGAAATTTATTTCAAAAATCTTAATACTCTCAGAGGATTTCACCACATGTTTAAAATAATTTATAAGATAAATATTCAAAATAAAAATTCAATAAATGGTGACCTGAACATTTTATTTATTAGCCCCCCCCCCCCCACCCTTTTTCCCTATTAATTTTAGATCAAAATTGTAAATACAAAACATGTTCAGAATTAAATACTGAATCAAATATATTGACATGTTTCTTTGCGAGTATTATGAAAAGATAAGAAAGAGATAAAAACTAAAAATTAGACAAACATGATTTTATTTTAAAAGATCACGATTTCTCCGGAACTCGATTCTCAACCATTTTCTTCCAATGAACTCCTGCAATTTTGTAAGAATACCATTCCTCCCTTTCCAGGATTTTCTAACACAAAAAGTTTATTTCTAATAATATGGTTTTAATATTGAAAATACAAGATATCATATTTTAATTTAGAGATAAAGATAAGTAATATTTACCTAATTAGAAAGCTGATGGTTGTTTGCAAGTTATTTAATACATTCTTTAAAACTTATAAAATTTCTACTCAGATTAATTCCCCCCTTGAAATACTAAAATTTTCCCTAGAGGGAGGGGGATTCCACCCAGGTTGAGAGCCCCTGCCATAGCTTGAAATTCAGTTAGAACGACAGTTAGTAGTTCTAAGGTGAAAATTTTAAAGAGGTGGAGTAAGGAGAATTTTTAAAAATCACGTTTTTATTCTGATTCTACAACATTTTCAGAAATTACTGGAGCAAAAACTAGATATTTTGAATAAAGTTTACTTTCTTAAGACGTAAAATTCAATCAATTACAAAAGTGATTCTTTAATGGTAACTATTTTGATGGTGTAATTAATAATGAAAACAAATTTAAAAATTAAAATGACATGTTACTTTTCTAGCTTTAAATAATTGAAATAATAACACACACACACACACACACACATACACACACACACACACCGGCTCAAAAGAAGTTTTCACGTTTCTTTTTAAATACAGGAAACTGAAAGAAAACTTCAGCTTTCTTGGTTTAAATTTTATAATTTTACTTTTTAACACCCCCTCCTCCTCCTGTTCCTAATATAATGTTAGGTCAGAATTTCAAACAAAATCTAATCAGTTCATAATCTCAAAATAAAATTCACACAATTTTTAAGAGTTTTAATTAAACTATGTCAATCATTTAGCGTTTCTGATGAGTAAATACTAAAGAAAAACATCCATGATTTATCAGTTGCCTATCAAAAAGGGGCTCACTGAAATCACTAACTAACTAACTTATTAGGAGGGAAAACTATGGGAATATTTAAAACTAAATCAAACTAAAAATTATCTTCTACATATTTCTAGGTGCTGATACTTTCTCCCCTCCTGTTTTTTCTTGAGGCTTTCATTATTAAGACCTTCAAAAATTTACTCGGATACACAAACAAATCACTCCTTCCTAGATTAGTCTCTTGAGTCCATAGTTCCGGTATCTTCTTGGGGCCCTTTAATGTATTCAAAAAAGGACCAGTCTTTAGAAATGTAATATAATCAGAAATAATAAAGAACAAGCAATGTGTAATTTAAAATTAGAATTTAAATTTCCAATGGAAATAGATTTAAATTTTCTAAGAAAACAATAGAGTTTCATTTATTAGATCACAGACGGAATGAATTATTTTTAATTATATGTCGCAGGGTTATTTTTTACCCCCTCAGGAATCAAATCCGAGTGCCAATAATAGCAATCTGGGCCATTAGAATTAAACCCCTATATCTAAACGCGGTAAATATTTCAATCAAAGTTTTAAATCTTCGTTTATAAAATTTCGCGGTCTATTTATTATAAAAGTTGAATGAAATATTTAGCGCGTTTACATATGTCAGAGGGGTTCATCTTACAGGGCAGCCAATTGGCCCGGATTGCTATTATTGGCACTTGAATTTTATTCCCAAGGGAGTAAAAAATAACCCTGCTGAAATATGTTTAAAAATAATCTGTTTCCTCTCGGATTTAATAGATGACACACTCTTGTGATTTTTTTAGACAATGTTTACAAGAAAATATATTAATTTTATGGAAATGAGGGTTCAACAGAAAAATATTTCTTTGAATTTTTTATTTTCAATAAAGATGTAGCTATAAGAGCTTCTCTTCCACTGTAACCTGAGTCGATTAGCATTAGCCTATTTATAATAATAAAGTAAAGTTCGCTGACTTGGCCTTTATGCAGGGGTGCCCCCAGGGGGGTTAAGACGGAGAGTGTGTCATTGAAATTTCTAGGGGGGGTGAGAATTGTTTCTTTTTAAAAAGCTCTCAAATCTTATAACTTCAACAAAATTAATAAAAACCTCTTATAATTCTTTAGAACTGAATCAAATGAGAAAGGGGGGGGAGGAGGTACGTTTCATGAAACTGGGGGGAAATTACTTTTCATGAAACAAGGGGGGAGTCATGAAGCTAGGGAGATTGGGCACTCCTGCTTTATGCTTATGCAATATATAATTATATAGGTATATATTTCAGACATTTTTCACTTTATAATAACAAGATTAAGAATAATCTCCTTTTCATTTTTACAATCTTATGTAGCCTTTTAATGAGAGTATACGCTAGTTATCCGACTAGTATTTCCAACCCCTGATTAAGTTTTTAATGATGGTAATTCATGTCCCATCTTGAAGTTTGAATCTCCTCTCTTTCTTTTGTAAACCTTCAAGCGCCATCTAAAAAAGTTTTTGGATATTATTACCAAGCGGTAAATCAAATAAAAAATAGCTATATCATTTTGATGAACTATCATGAGAAATTAATTAATCTAGTTAATTGAAAATGAATATTTGTTTTTAGTTTAAACTCAAATATATCATGTTTGCTTTTGTTATTGGAGAATGGTGTGGGTTCTTGGTGAAACATTTAACCCTTTTTTGAAAATTTTCTTTACATTATCGTGTTTAAGTTGAAATTAATGTATATATGGTAAGATACAAGACAATGTTCCTCATCTTGATCATTTTTATAATTTTTAATATCTTTTAGGCCTGAATATTCCAGCCATTTATTTATTTCTAATCTAGTGGCCTTATCGGGTTTATCATTAATTACTAGCCGAAGAAATGAATTTAGTCTATTTTATTTTTGCTTATTGTGTTTAGGATTGTGTGAAACGTGTAGACGAATAATTTCAATCGTGATCTTTTCAGTGGATCTAGATTTCAATACTCACAATAATTCAAGAACAGAAAGAACATTCGGATACCAAAAAGATTATACATATTTCCTAAAAAAAAAGAAATGATCAAATTTCGGAATTTTTAGCTTTAGGACACCGCGCCGATTAAAAAACATGGAAATACTGTATGTTTTTTAATGATTTTTTTGAAATTTTTATTTGTGTGATGGAAAAGAAATAAACATACAAAATAGTGTTTCCAAAAATAATTTGGCTCGGTACGCTGTTTGCAGTTTCGGGAAAATGAACCTTTGGTTCCTAGAATCTAGACCGCTTGTAGTTTGTACTAAATGCACTATAGTGTGTGCTTGAAGTTTCGGTGAATTAATAATTTTTTACACCATTTCCTTTATAGATTAGTTAATGATCACTTTTTTAATGATATTTTTTTTCGGCCTAACTCATACCGTTTATTCTTTTAATTTAAAATTCATTTATAAATAATTTAATATTTATTTTTGTATTCAATTTATTAAATGATAATTCAAAAATTTTTACTATTTAAACGGATTAAAATCTTAATAAAATCAATCAAAAATGACGTATTCTACATTTTTAAGCTAAAAGTTCAAAAGCAGAAAAAACCCAAAATCTAATCAGTTCTCCACATTGAAAATACACATTTTTTAGCAGAAGGACCAACTTTCTTCGGCTTATTATTTTACCATTTCGCTCTACAAAAAAGCTTTAATAAGTAAACATCGAAAAAATTATATTTTTCGAGATAATAATTGTTTTATCAAAATGTCTGTTAGTTAGTTAGTCTGGTTGTCTGGTTGTCCGTTAGTCTGTGCGTTACCAAATTTTTGTGGACGAACTAGCTCAAAAACTAGCGTGAATTTCAAAACCAAATTTCACACATAGTTTTGGTCCATTGAGATTAAGAGCTGATTAGATTTTGGTGCATACAGACACAAAATTAAGGGGGTTGGAGGGGGGGTTAAAAATTAAAAATCTAGGCCATTTGAGCAAACTCAACCAAATGTTGTATACATAATCAGTGGACCCCCAAAAGTCTAAAAATGCAAAAACTAAAATTTGGATGGGGGGTGTAGGGTCAAAAAATGAAAATCTTTGCCATTTAAAAAACTCAACCAAATTTTGTATACATAATCAATGGGACCCCAGAAGTATAAAAATGCAAAAACTAACCCTCCCCCTACTTGATTATAAATAATTTTAGGGGCTAGGTCGTATGGTAAATTCAAGTGGATGGCCTCATCAAAACACGTCAGCTTATTTTTCATAAGTTATCATGGGTATCTGAATCCAGACACATAGACAGAAAAAATCATGGTTGAAAATTATTTTTCTTTATCTTTCAGACATTTTAAAAGACAATGAGAAAAAAATTGAAAATTTTTACCATGAATTCAATACTAGGCTTAGCCTGCCTGTTGGGCTTAACGAGTAATTTGAATAATGTATTAAATATTATTTTAATTTATTGCTAGGGGTGGTCTGCGTTCTAGCTGCCTGCTTCCTCAACACCCTAATCCTTCATCCGAAAAATTTGCGAAAACCGTACTGAGTCTTTAAAAAATTATTATTTTAGGCTCCACTCTCTAACAATCTGCGACAGTCCAATCATCCTCCTCAAATTCTATAAATTTGTGAAGAACCTATCGAATCTTACAGATGTTTTCATCTTTCTTTCAATTTATTTATTTGTTTTTTTGTGACAAATAGTAAAAATAAGAAATATGTCATATTTATGTAATTACAAATATTGAAAAGCTAAAACAATTTTTTTTTTTTTTTTTTAATTTTCTCATCCAAAAAATAACAAAAAAATTATCAAATATAACTATTTTTTTTTAATTAATCTTTAAATAATACTAAAAAAAACTCTCATTTTATTCTCTATTAATTAAAATTTTTACAATTAATTCTTTCTTTATGATAAATTAAACAAATAGATAAAATAGACATTGTTTCAAAAGATAAAATTGATAATAAAAGCATTGACAAGGTCGTCAACGTTAATGATCAGTAAATAGTCATTTTTTGATATCAGTAAAGACGTAAATAATTAGTAAGCATTTATATATTCAAATAAGAATAGAACAGATTGGACAAAACACCATGAAACCAAAATTATCTATATTAAATTAATAATAAAGTTTGAAATTAATTAATTTTTAATAAAATCAAAAAATTTGAAGCCAAGTGGTTTTAATTGAGACAATCCTAAAGAAAAATAAAAGACAAGAGAAGATGACAAGATTTGATAGATTTGTCAATTCGTGTTATCAACACATTTTTTTTTGGTTGGGCAAAAGTCCTATTTGAGAAAAAAGAACATCGCAATTCCAGGAAATAAATTAATTTCTTCTCTATTAATTAGATTTATTCTCTATTAATTAGATAGCAACAATACTTGGTAGACTGACCGGGGATCTAGGTCTTTTGTCAGGGGGGGGGGCTTGGGTTTGCCCCGGCCCCCCCCCCCCCCTCCAAATGTTATATAAAACAAGTATGATAAAAAAAATAGTAAATTGGTTGTAATAAAAAACCATATGGTTTCATATCGTCAAAAATGAATCATTTAAATTTTAACACTAATGTATTTTAAAATTGCATTTCAAAAAATTCCCGATTCTTAAAATCTTCCGCCTGGGGCTGTCCCTCCTCCCCTAGATTCGGTCCTAGAGACCGAGGAAGTCTTAGTATTGAATTCACACGAAAAAATTTCTATCGTGTTAAAAAACATTTTCAAATACCATTTATTTCTGTCTGACTGTATGCCTGGATTCCAGTAATCACGTAAGCTCAAGAAAAGTAAAAATTTCTCTCTGGTGAGAAAAATATATATTTATATTTCTAATGCGGAGAACTGATTAGACTTTATTTGAAAAGTGCAGAAAAATATCGTTTTTGAATGATTTTATTAAAGTACTAGCTGCAAGGCCCGCCTTCGGCGGCCCTCTTGCTAGCCAAGGGACACGCCCCCTGGACCCC